>PITA01009291.1:0-78717 GCA_004023965.1 Spilogale gracilis | reverse complement strand
CTCCCCTCCTGTGCACACATGCTCCCTCTCCCCTCCTGTGCACACATGCTCCCTCTCTTCCCTTTGTTCAAGTATTTGAGCATGTGTTCTTAGGCTTGGTCTGCCGGATAAGCAAGGAGCATCACTCCTTGCCCACGAGAGCGAGGCATACTAGCCAGATATCCCCACATGCTCTCTGGATCTTTAATTCTAGATACACCTTTGATCTTTAGATGTCACCTACCACAGGCCACTTGCCTTCTCGGCGCTGGAAGGGAGCTGTGAACAAGGCATGTCCCCCGTTCTCATGGAGCTCACGTTCTGCCGGGGCAGGTGTTCGGTAACACACCACACACGTCATGGTGGCTCGTGATGGTGATAAGACATGGCTCGGGGTGTGGGGGAAGCAGCCAGCCTTAGATAACATGGCCCAGGAAGGCTTCTTTTTAGAGGGGGACATTTGAGCCGAGAACCAAGTGACAAGGAGTCAGCTGTTCGCGTATCTGGGCACCGGGTCATCCAGGCAGAGAAAACGGCTGAGGCAAAGGGCCTGGGGTTGGAATGACATTGGCACAGCAAGGGACAGAAAGGGCATAGTAGCCACCAGGGAGGGAGGAGTGGGAGGTATGGCTGGAGTGGTGCATGGGGGTCTGGTGGTGCAGGTATCCTGCCCAGGTGTGGGTTTTCGTCTCAAGAGCACAGGAAGCTGCTGCAAAATTTGAAGCTGGTTGTGGTATCATTTTCTTTTCTTTCTTTTTTTTTTTTTTTAAAGATTTTATTTATTTGACAGAGAGAAACAGCCAGAGAGGGAGCACAAGCAGGGGGAGTGAGAGAGGGAGAAGCAGGCTTCCCGCCGAGCAGGGAGCCCGATGTGGGACTTGATCGCAGGTCTCCGGGATCATGACCTGAGCCGAAGGCAGTCACTTAACCAACTGAGCCACCCAGGTGCCCCTGTGGTATCATTTTCAATTTCAGAGATCACGCTGGTGGTTTTGGGGGGCTGGGGGAGGTAGGACTGGTAGCTGGAGTGGCTGAGGGACTGTGGGAGAGGGAGGGCTCCCGGGATCCAGGGGCAGCCAGGGGAAGTGGAGAGAAGTAGACAGGTGGGAATGTGTGGCTCATGACTTTAAGGTGCAAGGAAGAGGCCCTGAGGGAAAGGGGAGAACCTAGGGTGACCCCTGGGTTTTTAGAGGGCTCTGTAGCTGGCAGGTGCTCTGAAGTGCATGTTACTGGTGTGAAAGGAAAAGAACTCCTGTTTTCCTTTACTTTCTCCTCTGCGTGCACACCGACAACAGGGTGTCCTACAGTAATGACTCCCATCTGACAGCATCGGCCCCACAGCCCAAGCACTCTGCCCCATGAGACTGCGCCCCCACCACACCCCCATCCCCCAATTTCCTAATTGTCACCTGTGCTTTGACTGGCCGGCTACAGACCTGAGGTCCCCACAACCCCCTTGCAGGTTCCACAGTGTTCTAGAGCTGCCCACAGAACCCCGGAAAACCGCTTACTCGCTAGATGAGCAATTGGTTATAAAAGGATACGTAAGACTCAGCAACAGCGGGGCTGCACTGGGCCAGGTGTGTGGGAGAGGGTGCAGGGGGGCTGCTGCGCCCTCTCTGCAGGTGGTGCACTCCCAGCCCTTCCATGGGTTCAGAGCTCTCCAAACCCCTCCTGCTAGGGTTTTCCTGAAGGTCTCATTACCTGCCTGTGATTTACTGAATCATTGACCTTCAGTGATGAAAGCACCCTCTGGTGCCCCTTTCTTCCCCTGAAAGTGCCAACCCTCCCTTCCTGGTCCTGGTCGGTTCCCCTGGCAGCCAGCCCCGCTCCCATCCTGGGTGATCTAGGGTCATCCCCAAACACTCATTGATAGAATGCTGGGTGTGGTGGTCTGGGGCTGGTTACAAATGACAAAAGGTGGGCCTTTTGCCCCAGGGCTCATCCCTCAAGTAGTTCCAAGGGTTTTAGGAGGGGGGGACGGGGGGGCACAGATGCGCATGCACACACACGGCAAAGACCAAATACATATTTCTTACTGTAAGTCACAATATCCCACGGTCTCTGGTGTGGGGTGAGTCAGAGTAGGATTCCCAAGGATGGGACATTTTAAGCCGATCCTATTTATTTAGGATTACAAGCACCCTTTGGGTAGGTTCCTGTAGGATGATGAGTAAGAAGCGAGGTGCTCACGTTTCCAAAAAGGAACCAGTGACAGCTAAAAATACCGGCTTTGAGCCGGATGGTCTGGATATAGAAAAAAATCGAATTCGGGATTTCCATCTAAGTGAGGGCCTTCGAGCTGTGGGAAGTGATTTTCCAGGATGGCCTGTGGCGCCAGCTCCAAGCCAGTGCGACCAAGCAGGGGTGCCTTGGCTCTGAGCAGTCTTCAGCCTTGCTGTCCCGTGTGGAGGGCTTGTAGGAGATGGAGAGTCGCAGCCCTTCTTGATGAAATCGGAAACGGGAGGATTTATTGTGTGTTAATTCACAGATCCCTACTCACCGAGCTTCTCCCTCCCCCAACCTCACCCCTCCTTTTTAGGATGTTGGGTTTTTGACTTTGGCTGAAGGGGAGAAGGAGGTGTGGGATCAGGGTGCTGGCCTGGATTATGGACTAGAGAAATAACTGGTTATTTCACATGGTGAGTGCCACAACCTAAAGGCATCTGTGAGTTTAATAGCCAAGAATTAATGCCGTGCTGGAGTTTGTCTATGGGAGGGAGGGCGTGCGTGCGTGCGTGCGTGCGTGCCAGAGTTTGTCTATGGGAGGGCATGCGTGCGTGCCGGAGTATGTCTAAGGGAGGGCGTGCGTGTGTGCGTGCTGGAGTTTGTCTATGGGAGGACGTGCGTGCGTGCGTGCCGGAGTTTGTCTATGGGAGGGCGTGAGTGTGTGCGTGCGTGCATTCCGGAGTTTGTCTGTTGGAGGGCGTGCGTGCGTATGTGCCGGAGTCTGTCTGTGGGAGGGTGTGCGTGCTGGAGTTTGTCTATGGGAGGAAGTGCGTGCGTGCCGGAGTTTGTCTATGGGAGGGCTTGCGTGTGTACGTGCTGAAGTTTGTCTAAGGGAGGGCGTGCATGAGTGCGTGTGTGCGTGTTCATTGCTTTGTCGCTCGTGACTTTTATCCTCAGAGAGTCTGATCTGGTCCCCATTACAGGCAATCCCTAATAGACTTTCTCAGAGCAGGTCTTGGAGGGAAGGGGTGACGTCTTATCGGTGTTGTCGGGGCACCATGCGGGCAGGTGGAGGGGTGCAGGTGGCGCTCAGCATGTCTGTGGGGTAGGATGTGTGTTCGGCCGGCCGCAGGGGTAGGTCGGAGTGCCGACAGGTGCACCGTCAAGACCCGGGACTCATTTCTGGGCATCTCTACCTGGTGGACAGCAAAGCATGGTTCTGAGTCTCAACAGCGGCTCATGAGTTGGTTTTTGCATCAGAAGCAATTTGACAAGAAGGACTCCCTGAGGGAGATGGGTAGGTTTCTGCCCCTTTCCCCCATGACAGCTTGGGGAACAATAGGATGAGACTGTACCTGTCTGGCCGGAATGGCAAGGACAGGACTCCTCAGGCCATACATGGGGGATGGCCAAAGCCTGGGAACGTCCAGGGTTTTCTCTCTCCCTCGTCTGTTGGTCCCATTCACTCTGTCTTCATGGCTCATCTTTGAAAGACAGGTGTGAAGACCATATGTTTTCTTCTTTACGTGTAAAATCAGACCCTTCTATGTTTTTACCATGTCTCTTGCTCCTTAAAGGAGTTCGTGGCTCAGTATAAAGACAGACCTTATCTCTGTTCAGTATGGTGCAAGAAAAATGCAGCCCACCTTAGCGTTCGTGGGCTTTAAAACACAGACAAGTCAGAGAAAAACAGTCCTTTTCATTTGTTCCCTTACATGCAAAGACAGGGATTTGGAAATTTCCCAAAGACAAAAATCTGTCTGCATTATATCTAGGTGCACAGTGGGGGAAGGAAGAGAAGGATCAGGAGAAACAAGGTGGCAGAGGGGACCCCATAAGCATCAGGTCCCCCTGCGGCCTGGAGCTCAGTGTCTGATGCACCATTTTTACCGAAACTTTACAGAGGTTCTCCCAACGGGAAATTCACCAGAGGCAGCAAGTTATTGAACATGAAATACTTGGGTCTGGTTTCTAAAGTCATGGATGGTGTGCTGTTAACTTTTCCCCCCGGGGAGCTGACTGGCTCTGGCCAGCCTGCTTAGGGTCGCCTTGGTCAGCACCCTGAAAACCTTAGGCTGATTTGTGTGCCTGGTTTTTCCCATTCTCTCTGCTCAGTGGGAAACCACTCCGCCCAGCAGGACTCTCCGCAGAGACTGGAATCCGGGGTGTGATAGCAGCTCATTAGTGTAAGAGCATGACCGTCCACTGGGTGGTGGTCCCTCTTCCCAAGGAAGAAGGCCATATGGATTTCAGGATGCACACGTAGCCTCCGGAAATCCCTCAGGTCTTGGAAAAATATGGTCTCTCATATGATTAAGGAGATTAAGCTGCCCAGGTGGAATATAAAAATGGCACTTGACTTTGAGGGATGATATGCTCTTACGTAAGGGAGATTTGAGTTTGAAAGTTTAAAGAACGTAAGTCAACTGTGTGTCTGTCTACTCTCAATCAGTCGATGCCTCATTTGCTTATACTGAAGAATAGAGGAATGGTGGGGAGCGTGGACTCAAACCTAAAAGCCTCGCTTTGCCGCTGAAGAGCTGTGTGGTCCTTGGGAAAGTTGCTTAACTTGTCTGTGTTTCAGTCTTCTTGTCTGCAAAATGGGGCTAATACTGGGGGCTAATACTGGGGCTTAATACAAGCGCAGTGGTCAGAAGAATGCCCAGGTCTTAGTCAACACTGTTTTGATATTGGCTCTTTTACTATTAGCTGCTTTTCTCCGAGCTTGGGTGCTTCACTGGTGCACTGAGGGGAAGGACTCCATCGGCGGTTTGGCCTCTTGGCTGAACGCTGGCGTCATCCGAGGAGCCTCTCTCTGCCTCCTGCCCCCAAACAGACCCTATGGGAGGCAGGCTGAGACATCTGTGTTTTTTTAGAAAAGCTTCCTTTGTGATTCTGGAGCCCAATGAGGCTGAGAACCAGGGAAGGCATGGTCCTAAGATCCCTTCAGGCTTGCAAGTTGGCCAGCTGTTTGTACTCCAAGGTGTTTTGCTTCCCTTCCCATACTCAGCACAGTACCACGTGGGAATAAACCTTTTTTTAAGAAATTGTGGTGAAAGTCATATAACGTACAGTTAGCCATTTTAAAGCCTAGAATTCCATTACATTGTTGCGTATGAGCACCTCTGCCTAGTTCCTGACCGTTTTGATCACCCCAAAAGAAAACCCACTACCCATGAAGCCTTCTCCTCCCCTCCCCTGCACCCGGCAGCCACCAGTCCACTTTCTGTCTCTATGGCATTACTGTTTCTGCATTGATCCGGTTACCCACTGATGGACATTCTGACTGTGTCCGCCCTTTGACTCTCGTGACTCCCACTGCCCCCAGCTTCTGTGGACACATATTTGTAGGAATCCCTGTTTTCAGCTCCTTTTGGGTATGAATCTGGGAGGCAAATGGCTGGGTCACACAGCAATTTTATATTTAACTGTTTGAGGATCTGCTGAATTGAGTGAGTGCATGTTCAGCTTGAAACTCTTATTTTTTTGCCCTCACAGATCTTCCTTGACCTGTCCCCACTGCTTGAAACAGAGCAACACCTTCGACCCCTTCCTGTGTGTGTCCCTACCCATCCCCCTACGCCAGACAAGGTACGTGACCGTCACACGCCGTGAACTTGACTCCTGCCCTTAGTCTTCCCTGGGTACCTTCTGGCCTCACACCTGCCATTCAGTCTCTTGCCAGTCTCGGCCAGCACACCTTAGAAAGCTGACGATGTCCGGCGATCGAGTGTGACCAAGTGAAAGGTTACCGTGTCCCTTCTTAAGCCCCAAAAGTAGTTAACCACAGAGCTTCTGTCTGTCACGTCGTGGCTAGGCTTCTGTCTCTGGTCTGCGCATGGGCTGGTCAGGGCCCTTCGGCAGAAGCAGGGACAAATCTGGAAAAAAAGAAAAAAAAAATCTGTTGCCACCTGCTTTTCCCAGCTTTGTTTCCGTGTCCTTTTTGCTCTTCGTGAAGGTGCAGGGAAACAGTTTGTTTAAGGAGCAAAGTAAAAGGGGTAGGGGGTGTCAGAGGAGAGGAGAAAAACAGAAAAGAGGAGGGTGGTAGGGTCCAGTAGTGGAAGAGGCACTCAGTGGAGGCATTCCAGAAGCCTGGGTCTTAATGCCATTAGGGCATCTGGCCAATGTCAGTGTCATGGAAGTTTGCTGAGTCCTGCGCTGGTGTTGAGATGATGGCATTTCTAAGATTCTTGGCCTTGCGCAGCATAGTGTAGGTTTGGGGCTACTGACTCCGGGGGTAGACTGCCCGGGGTTCCAGTCCGGCTGTGGCCGTGAGCTGTGTGAATCTGACAGGTGTTGCAGGAAGGAAGAGGAGAAGTTGGAGGAGGGAGCCCCAGTGTATGGTGGGGATGATACCAAGTAGAACTAGAGATTCCAGAAGGTGTTTCTGGAGGGGAGAGGGGGAGAAGGGAAAGAGTCCTATCACCAAGGGGAATTTCAGTAAGAACGGCATCATCAGTTGTCTTGAACCGTATTGGAAGCCTGACCCTTTCACATCTCATATTTCCAAGTTTGTTTTTGCTCACCGTGATTTTTTAACAAATAGGACCTTGAGATCACAGATCTGTACTGTGATTCTTAATCAAGTACCTTTTATTTTTAACTATGGAAAACTATACTCAGGGGAGACCTTTTGGCGATGTGGCTCTCTGCTGCCACCTGGTGACAGTATACCTAAAGTACAGTGACCCAGCTGGGAAGCCCAGACTAGCCCACATGTTGGACCTGACCCAACATCAATGGTGTTGGCAGTTCATGTCCGTCCTTTAAGGATGTGGACGCCTTCCTATCTTCCAGATTCTTGAGCGTCACCCTGGTCTTCCCCTCTAAGAGCCAGCGGTTCCTGCGGGTTGGCCTGGCCGTGCCGATCCTCAGCACAGTGGCAGCCCTGAGGAAGATGGTTGCAGAGGAAGGCGGCGTCCCAGCGGATGAGGTGTGATGGAATGACAGGGGGGCCTGGTCACTGAGTGACGGAACGCTAACTGGGCCAGCTGACTAGGGCTGTTTAGACTAATTTCTGGTTCCCAGGTGACTCCCTCTTGACTCATGGGTTTCTGTTTGGTTGGTCACCCTCAGTGTCTTGATGACTGCGCCTTGACCTCTCTCCTGCATTTACATGGAATTTCTAGAAAAGGATGAAGACGGGGTTGATGATCATGATCCTTGTAATTCCAACGACTGCGAGCACTCAATAGTGCTTCCCAAGTGCTGGGTGCCATTTTGGGACCTTGGTATTCATAGCCAGTTCAGTCCTCATGACCGCCTTGTACAGTTGTTAAAATTATCCTCATTTTATCATTGAGCAAAGAGGAGGGGCGCTGAAGGGTGGAGGGGCCCTTCTGGGGTCACACAGCTGGTCAGCACTGACCAGGATTTGATGGAGATGGTTTGATATTGGAGCCTGAGCTGTGTATTTTTGTTCCTGAGACTGTAAACCAGGGTACTGAAGGGGCCGTAAATGAAACATGAGGGGCTACTGAGGATGTGTAAGATGAGAGGAGAGCTTTAGGGAAGAGTGGGATAGCTATGTGCTACCTTTTCTTTCTTTCTTTCTTTCTTTTTTTAAAGGAGTCTTGGTAAAGACGTTGGATTTACTGTGACTGTGAGGGCAGAACTCATAACAGGGGCCCCCACATAAAGGCAGGTGGAGATGACCGTGGTCAGCAGCCATGTGGCTTAATGGGAAGGGCTTGGAATGGGGCTGTTATGTTTTTTGACCTTGGAGGAAGTAAGCAATTGGTACCCTGTATCTTTAACTAGAAAATGCAAATTTTACACTTCCCTGATGAACTCCTGGCATTTTCTTTCAAATTAAAGAAAAATTTTTGTAGCCTTCCTATTGAGGAATAACACACATACAATAAAGGGCACACACCTTAAGGTTATAGTTTGTTGAATTCCTACTCTGTGCCCATCCACAGAACCGCCGTGATTACTCACTCTGTAGGCTCCTTCCTCCCCTCACCCAGTCAGTGCCTCTGATCTTATCACGGTGTTTACAAGGATTCAGGTGGGGGAGAAAAGTGTGTATCTGTCTGGCTCCATCAACTCAAAGATGTCTTCCGGGATATTTTGAGAGAGCAAAAGAGAGACTAGGACAGTGGGTGTGAGTCTTGGGGAAGAAATGGCCATAAAAAAAAATACCAAAAGGAGGATGCGACATAGAGTGTGAATAATTATGAGAGTCACAGAGTTGTCAGGAATTTGCAAAGTGTGATGTGTTTGTTCGGGGAGGTAGGACTCACTTGGGGACTGCTGAGTGCACGTGTGGGCGTTTTGATTGGAACTTAAAATCTGTTTTGATATTTTAATTGGCAGGGTTTTTCCTCTTACATTATCTGTGCTCATAAATATATTTGGATTTATTTATGTCCTCTTATACTTTCTCTTTATCATGCTTTTTCTTTGTTTCCTTTCCCTCTCCTTTACTGCTGCTTTTCTGTTGACTAATTTTTATTCCATCTCTTCTGGTTTGGGACATATATAGTCTATTTCTATGGTTATTTAGTGGTTATCCTTAAAATGCCAATATGCAGTATGTTAATTTTCCAAAGCAACACAAGGATCTTGGGGTGCCTGACTCTCCCTTCCAACTTTTGGATTATTACTGTGGATGGATATTATTGTCCAGCATTTTAATCCCTCCTGCCCTTTCTCCCTGGTTGTACTCATACAAGTTATTTTTGTAGATATATATAGTTGGTATGCGTTTATGTTCACCACTGTTTATCATTTCCTTTGGCTCATCATTTCTTCTTACAACTCAAGTTGTTTTGTTTTGTTTTGTTTTTTTCCTGGATTCTGTTTGTATATTTAACCCTGAGACATGTATCTTACAAGAGAACTTCCCAGCTAATGTGCCTTGAATGGCTAAGGTGCATTGAGATGTCAATCCCTTCAGCCCTCGAGGTGACCGGACCCTTAAGGTGGTCACCCCTCCTCTTTGCTATGAGATCAGCTGCTTACTTCAGTGTTCCAAAAAATATGTTCCACATATGCCACGATGTGAAAAAAGTTGGCAAAAGTATTCAAAAGTTCTTACAGTAGAGATCTGCTATGGTAAACACTTTTAACTTTTAATCTGAAGAGAGCTTTATTTTATCTTTTTGCCTGAAGGATAGTTTAGCTGGGTATCAAGAGAGCTTCATTTTATTCTTCCTGCTTGCATGATAGTTTAGCTGGATATAAATTTGAGATTTAACTCCCCCAACCCCTATTGTCTTCCCCCATCCCTTCCCTCAGGAGTTTGAGAGTCTCTTGTTGCTATTGAGATAGTCTGTGGTCAATCTAATTGTTATACCTCCTTTGCTTTATTACAACTAATAAGTAGTGTTTCTCTCTCAGAAGGGAGGAAAGGGTAAATGACTATCAGTCACTTTTAGATTTCTTGCTTAAGTTCCCTTTGAGAAATCAAGAAGGAAAATGATCCTCCTCATTCCAGGTGATCTTGGTTGAACTGTGTCCCAGTGGATTCCAGCGGTCTTTCTTTGATGAAGAGGACCTGAATGCCATTTCAGAGGGAGATAATGTGTATGCCTTCCATGCACCCCCATCACCTGGCCAAGAGATGCTCTCAGGTACAGTAGTGCCTTGCAGAATTTTGTTTGGATAGTAGGAGTTAACACGTTTGAGAATTACACCCTTGTGTGCTGAGACACAAGACATTTCATTTTAGCACTTGGACCCGTCAGACTTATTTTCTCTGATATTTGTTGTACAGATGGTCAATGATTAAAAATTACTCAGTTTCTCAAAACCTTGGTGTATCAGAATCATGTAGGAAGCTTGTTAAGGCAGAGTCCTGAGTCCGACACACTGAGTCTCTGGTTCAGTAGGTCTGGGTTGGGACCCGAAAACTTGCATGTCTAACAAGTTCCCAGGGGCTGCTGCTGCTTTTCCCGAGACCACCCTTTGGGACTAAGAATCACTATTCAGGGTGATCTTTGTCTTCAGGACTCTTGTAGTTCAAGGTGTGTGCTTGAAGTCAAATGTTTACCAGTTGGGGCAGTGGATGGCCAAAGAGGTTATGAAATGACTTTTGTTAAACAGCCCAGTTGCTGAACTTTGGACTGACAGTCTTTGATTGCAGTTCAGTATACATTCTGGCCCAATTGCCAGTCAAAAAGTCCCGTATCTGGAGGACCCTCTGCCTGCAACTTAGGCGAATCCTTTCCCCTGGTCCGTATCCCCAGCCAGCCTTGGCGACAGACTGTGGGGACCACCATCCAGAGTGGCTCCAAGTCAGCAGGGAACCCTTGGGCCTGGAATTGGGAGCAGGGTCTGGACTGGCCCTGATTATGTTTTCATTCAATGAAAAGACCCTCATTTCAGCTTTAATCAAAGGTCCCACACCTGTGCTTTCAGAGTCTGATTTTCAGAACGATGGGAAATTGAGGCGAGTCTAATTCTCCCACATCCTCAAGGGTAAATGTTCTCACCTTTTCTCTGTACTTCTTTGGTGGGCTGAGAAAGCCAGAGCCCACTTGTGGCTCTCTGATCCGGATATAAAAGCAACCCAAATCATTTTGGATTATTTCTCAGGTCAACTTTGGGAAGTCTTAATTAATATCCCTACCCACGTTTTATTATTAGTGGCTGAACACAGTGGCAAATTCACTATGTGTATGTTCGTCATATACTGGGTCCCAGACAGCACAAGTGCCATGTACCTTAATATCTCTTTCCTTAAAGTGCTCTCGTGTCTCCCAGTGGTGGTCGACAGATGCTCAAAGTGAAGAGGGGCTAGAGAAGCCAGGGTTGCGCCCCTGGGAACTCTTTTAAGACCATGAACATAATTATTTCTCTTTAGCTCATCCATCTGGCCTGTCGGTCTCCCCACGCCTGGCAGCCCATGAGGGTCCACGGTCATCCCTGCCCATGCACAGTGAGAATAAGGTGCTAGTCCTCTTCTGTAACTTGGTGGGGTCAGGGCAGCAGGCCAGCAGGTATGTATAACCTCCTCTTCTTTTTATGTGATGGGCTGTGTACACACATGCTTGGGATTCCATCTAGAATAATTCTGATCTGATAAAACCAAACATCTGTCCTCAAAGTTAATCAATGAGGAGTTAGGGTACCTTCTGATCAAGAGGGTCATCAGTAAGTGCCTTGAATAGCTGGTAAGCATCAACCTTAACAATTAAGCTTCAGAGACTTTTCTGTTAATTTCAGGAACAGTTATTATGGTTCTCACTACTATCATTTGATACGATGTCATGAGGCCTGGGTGGTACAGTAAAATGAGGGGAAAAAAACTGGCCATAAGAAAAGAGGAGATACAGTGACCACTCTGTGCAGATTACATCATGGCCTGTCCAGAGAGCCAAGAACTGGGAAGTGATCAGAAGTAGTGAAAGTGTCCAGGTGTGGTTACATAACTGATAAGACTAGATCGTTTTCATTACTAGCCCAAATAAGACACTCAAGAACTATCCTCCAATCAGAGATGTCTATACTGATAAAATGTTTGTAAGATTCATCTGGAAGAATAAACTCATAAGGACATTCAGAAAATATTGGGGGGGTGCGCCTGGGTGGCTCAGTTAGTTAAGCGACTGCCTTTGGCTCAGGACATGATCCCGGAGACCCGGGATCGAGTCCCACATCGGGCTCCCTGCTCAGCGGGAAGCCTGCTTCTCCCTCTCTCACTCCCCTTGCTTGTTTTCCCTCTCTGGCTATGTTTCTCTCTGTCAAATAAATAAAATATTAAAAAAAAAAAAGAAGAAAGAAAATATTGGGGGAAGGAGAGAAGAGGAATGGAAAGAGGTTGCTTTATTAAACCAGAGTAAAGTTTTGATTTTTAAAAATTTTGATACAGGCTTTATAAGTAAGAAAAATTTTTGAAGCCAAAAAAATTTGTAACATAGCTGGAAGGATCTATGCTTAAGTCAATGGAATAGAATAGAATTGTAACATAGCTGGAAGGATCTATGCTTAAGTCAATGGAATAGAATAATCTAAATAAAACTAAATAAATATATTTAGGTGTTACATGATAAAAAGGATACATTTCATATTACTAAAGAATGAATAAATTATGTAGTCTATAAGGCAGAACAAATTGATTTCTTTTGCTTTTATATGATCAATTTCTTACTTCCGCCATCGATCCACATGTTTAAATTCTAAATTGATTAAAAGGTAACCATAAAATAAAATGCAGATAATGTAGGGAAGTATTTATGTCTTTTAGGGGCAGGACTGTTTTAACTCCTAAGGTAGGTAAGAGAAGGCTATAAAGGGAAAAGGCTAAGGTCTTAGATGCGTTGAAAATTTTAAGCACAGACAAGGAACCGTATTTATATCACGTGACAGGCGGAGGGCGCACAATCGAATAAAAACTCAGTTGGGAAGGGGGTGAGAGAGGTACTCTTAGGAAGATGAGGCACCAACATTCACGTTAACTCACAAAACAAAGGCATAGGGCAAAAATATTCAGCTTTGTGTGCGTAGCAGGAGAAATTCTCATTGTAACGACAAGAGGCTGTTTCCCTTTCAGATCGGTGAGAGTTTCAAACTTGGTAAGGCTCACTCTGGGCAAGTGTTAAGAGAATGGGGCACTTGCCCCACTGGTAGGTGGGTGTGGCTTTTCTGGGGGCATGACTGGCTTTGATCTTGCATTTCCACTTCTGGAAACGTTGTCCCAAGAAACGCTCAGTCATGGTGCACCCAGAGGTGGATGCACACGAACACAGAGCTCCCGCCATAAGCGGGAGCAATCTGAATGCCTAACAGTAGAGGACACAGTGCATAAACCCACCATGGGCAGCACAAGCCCTTTGCCATTCCAGACACTAACAGCTCAGGTTTGTGCTGGCTTTCAGCCAAGTTTATTCAACATTCTGATCCCATCGGGTCTTCGTACAACCTTGCGTAGTGTGGCCACAAGGACACTGTGGTTGGTGATTTGTCTGGCACTGTGGGCTCACCGTGAACACCCAGGTCCTGGAAAACATTGTCCTGGGAATGCTCCCGGTGCACAAAACCCTCAGGGCGTCCACTGGACCGGCTTCGCTTTGGGTTAATCCCCGTCTGCCTCACTTTCCTCTGACTTCCCTGACCCTGTTGAGGGGGAAAGCGTCTCCCAGCTGGCCAGTCGTTGACAGCCGTCCGTTTCCACCACTGCATCTCTCTTTGGCTTTGCATTTCTGGACCTTCCTGTATACCACAGCATGTCCCGCAGCAGCGAGGGTCTCTGATGGGCAGTCTTGAGTCGTGCTTGGTGCTCAGCTCAACTCAGTGAAGGAGGTGCCCCTGAACAGAGCAAACGCTCATGACTATTGAGCAGTGTCAGTCTTTCCTTTGTTGAGCTAACCAGATGCCCTTGACTTGTTCAGGTTCGGGCCGCCTTTCCTGCTAAGGGAAGACAGAGACATTTCCTGGGTCCGGCTGCAACAGTGCATTCTCAGTAAGGTCCGCTGTGTCATGAAGAGTGAGGCCCCCATCCAGGTCAGTGTGCGTCGTGGGGGATGGAGAAGAGAGTAGGGATCTAGGAGAGCTTGACATAGATGGGCATTTGCTATTCATGAGAGCATTCACCCTGCCATGTAAAAGAGCTTTGATCTTGTGCAAGGACGTAACTGTGCTCTTTTACCACGGACAGAGCCCTTTTCTCATTCAATCTTTAAAAACACCACTGGGGGGCGCCTGGGTGGCTCAGGTCATGATCCTGGAGACCCGGGATCGAGTCCCACATCGGGCTCCCTGCTCGGCGGGAAGCCTGCTTCTCCCTCTTTCAGTCCCTCTGCTTGTGTTCCTTCTCTAGCTGTGTTTCTCTCTGTCAAATAAATAAATAAAATCTTTAAAAAAAAACAAAACAAAATACCACTGGGATAGCATTGACTTCGTTCTTCTCCGTTTTCTACATTTACGGCTTATCTATGGTTCTTCCTGCAGCATAGTGAATTACAATAAGTTGTAACTTAACACGTTCTGCATCCAAAATTTCAGGGGACTTGAGGCCTAACTCCTGTGGAAAATGAAAATGGGTGTTTATGTCCAAATACAAACATCTAGAAATTAAAATAATTTTGTCCAGTTTTTAAAAAAAAAAACAAAAACAACTGAGATTAAAAACTCAAGGCAAAACACCTTCTTTCCCTTGCTCCTTTATTTATTCTCAGCTAGGTAGTTAGCAGATAAACACAACACACACTAAGGCTATTCCTTTTGACCTCTAGAGTATCAGAAGCCATTCCAGTGATTCAGAAGATGTTGACATATGGGGGGACAGGTCAGGAGCCTCAGAATGTTGCTTCCCTAGGTGAGAACTTTTCAGAGGTGATTTCTTCATAATTCATGCCCCTTCCTGCCGGGGGAAGACCATATGTTTGATTCAGGAGGTACACGAAATAACGTTTTGTCAAAGACCTTCTCTACGTTTGTATCAACCTATATCTCTAAAGGCTTTTTTATTCTTTTTGCCATGGTGCCCGAATTAGAGCCTCTAACTTGCCTCTAAATAGATCAGAATATCTTATAATAATAGTCTCAGCCTTCTGCAAGCCTTGTCCTTCTGATCCTTGCAAGCGGATGAAACCACTGTTACATGACCTTGGCCGTCCCCGTTCTCCACCTTGGCACACACCTATGTCTGCCTCTGTACCCTCTTTGTTCAGTAGGTTTGCAGAAACCTGTCAGGCAATTGGTGGGGCCAGCAGAATTCCAATAGGAGCAGCCTTCGCAGAGTATGGGTGCCTTTCTGCAGACTCAGTGGTCAGTGTGGGGGTGGGCCCGATTTTCTGTAGGAAGAGGGTATTCTAAGTGGTTGTGGGATTCCTAAGATAGCCCACCCATTTCACCCGTAATGCTTTCAACCATATAAAATCCTGGCTGGGTAGGGTCATAATCTGAATACATTCTGAATTTCCAACCTGGAGCTAAAGAGATGAAAAGTAGTCAAGGTTCTAGAATGAATTTTCCTCGCTAAGAATGGAAGACAGGAGAAGTCTTCCCAAAATGACCAATTGGCTGGATCGATTGAATCTGTTTTGAATCCTGAAAAGCAGACGTTTATCACTGCCGAGACATTTCTGTGGTCACTCGGTAAACTTGCTTGGTGTGCAGGCGGGGAAGCCGTCTCCATGTGGTTTTGGTGCCTTGATTGTGTCCATCGTGTTGCTCTCCAAACAGAAAGTCTCCGCTGGGAAAAAGAGCCACCCCCTCCCTGCCCCCCCCACCAGACCTCACCACCCCCAGATTTAAGAAACAGTCTCCTTAAGAAGTACACCCTTCTGGGGCGCCTGGGTGGCTCAGTCGGTTAAGCTACTGCCTTCGGCTCAGGTCATGATCCCGGAGACCCGGGATTGAGCCCTACATTGGGCTCCCTGCTCAGCGGGAAGCCTGCTTCTCCCTCTCTCACTCCCCCTGCTTGTGTTCCCTCTCTGGCTGTGTTTCTCTCTGTCAAATAGATAAAATCTTAAAAAAAAAAAAAAAAGAAGTACACCCTTCCTTCCGTGGCCACGCATGGATCAAAGCCTCTGAAGACAGCTTGCTTCCTGCCATTGCCTTTGTGGTTGTGCATGCTGTCGGTCGACCAGAGCGTGGTTATGGTCCAGTCGGGTGTGGACCCTAGACTTTACGCTCAAGGCCCCCCACAACTGGCTTCTGGTTCACCTTACCAGTGTCCCCTTGCTCCCCGCACGCGGGAGCCGCCACAACTGCAGGAGCAGGCCATGGCTGTCTGGGATATGTTGGGTCGTGCCCACGCACTGTTGCTCTTTCCTGGAATTCCCGTGCCCTCCCCCTCCTCCCCTGTCTGAATTCAACCCATAGTTCACCAGGGCTTTAAGTAGAGATGGGTTTACCGTTGATCACTGTCAGAGTCTGGAAGGGAATTTCATCATTTTTCTGATTAAAGCTAAAGTCATCAGTGACCATTTGAAGAACTGTATTTGCAAGGCGGCTGGGTGGCACAGTGGGTTAAGCATCCAGCTCTTGGTTTTGGCTCAGGGTTGTGAGATCGAGCCCCACGTGGGCTCCATGCTCAGTGAGGAGTCTGGTTCAGATTCTTTCTCCCTCTCCCTCTGCCCCTCCCTGCCACACACTCACACACTTTCTCTCTCTCTCAAATAAATAAGTCTTAAAAAAAAAAAGAACTGTATTTACTTGAAGACTCGATTATTTTTAATGGTGGCAAAATATCCACAACATTTAATTTTAGCCATTCGCAAGGGTATGCTAATTATAGTCACTGTGTTGTAAAACCGTCACCGTATCTTTACCTGCATTTTCAGCATCCCTACAAAAACTCTCTGCCCATTTAACAACTCTCTGTCCCCCAGCCCTTAGCATCTGGTCACCCCATCCCACTTTCTGTCCCTAGGAATTTGCCCTAGGAATTCTGGGTATCTCACGAAGCCGACTCATACAGTGTTCGTCTTGTCTGGCACAGAGTATTTCCAAGGACATGTGTGGGGACACATGTCAGAATATCCTTGCTTCCTTCTTAAGGCTGAATGATCCTCATTGTGTGTGAAGACCCCATTGTGTTTATCCACTCACCGGTTGATGGACACTCGGGTTGTGTCCGCATTTTGGCTGGAGTTAATAACACCACCCAGGGCTCCCTTCTACTTCAGAATGTTAGCATATGAAAAAACATGCATCTTAGAATGAAAACATAGGCAGGATTTCCTTATGTGCCTTATTTTTAAGTGTATAAATACTTCTTAAGCACTTGAGATGTAAAATGGATACTAGCTTGCTTTTAATAAATTGTACTTATTTATTTATTTGAGAGAAAGAGCAGGAGAGGGGAGAAGTTCAGAGGGAGAAGCACACTCCCCTCGGAGCCCGGAGCCCGATGTAGGACACGATCCTGGGACTTTGGGATTATGACCTGAGCTGAAGGCAGTCGCTTAACCAGCTGAGCCACCCAGGCGCCCACAGGCTTCCTTTTAGACCCTTGCCTTATTTTGGCAATTATGTGATGATGATAATCATCTTAAAGTCAGGTAAATTATCTATTGGTCGTTAATTAACTGAGTGATTTTTCCACCGACGGCACCAGCATCTCCAATTAAACGTGCACTATTTAAAAACACTCTTCGTTGTTTTGGAAAATTTAATAAAGGGTGTTAGATTGCTATGTTACAAGGTACAGTGTGTATCTTTTTTTTTTTTAGAGGGGAAAGGGGCCGAGGGAGGAAGGGGAAGAATCTCAAGCAGACTCCCCACTAAGCATGGAACCCAACGCAGGGCTCAATCCCATGATCCTGAGATCATGACCTGTGCCAAAATCAAGAATCCAGAAGCTTAACCGACTGAGCCACCCAGGCGCCCTTATTAAAAAAAAAAAAAGAAAAAGAAAAAAAAGACCTTTATATCTGCAGGTTTTGAATAATTTTTAAGGGAATACTCAAAATAGACTGTCAACAAAAGGATGACAGTCTTTGAGTAATTTATTTTGTCCTTGAGAGACTCAGTGCAATTCATGCAATCCTGACCTATTTCCTCTGTTTTATGTTTCCTCAGAACCTGGGATCTCTGTTCTCTGTCCGGGTTGTGGGGCTTTCCCTGGGCTGTGGCTACTTATCCTCACAGGACAGCCATCCCCTCTGTCACTGGGCAGTGGACAGGTAAGAGAAGATATTCCCAATTTGCTAAATCAATAGGCATCTGTACTTGTATTTGACAGGGGCCCTTGGACGTTCTGTATGCATACGTTGATTATCATATCTACCTGGTTACTTGCCTCCCAGTGTGTATCCTTGGATCTTTGGACACATTCTGTGCTTTTAACCCTTAGGTCTAGAGAGATGCTGTGATAGTCACCTCGAAAATGAGAGGACACTGAGGTTCCCAGGGATGAGTTAACCTGCTCGTACTTTTTTTTTTTTTTTTTTTTTTTAAGATTTTTTTATTAGAGCACATAAGCAGGGGGAAAGGGCAGAGGGAGAGGGAGAAACAGACTCTCCACTGAGCAGGGAGCCTGGTGCGGGACTCCATCCCAGGACCCTGAGATTGTGACCTGAGCCGAAGAGCAGACGCTTAACCCATGGACCCACCTGGGCACCCCTAACTTGCTCCGACTCACATAGCTAATAGCCCAGCCTGAATTGCGTCCCATTTTAGTCTGATGGAGAAACCCAAATTCCTTTAATGAGCTTATGCTGCCAGATTCAACCTGAATGCCCCGTCTTGGGTCGGGGAGAATTCTGCCATGGCGCCTTTGGCTCAAGCTGTAGAACACTGTGTCTGTGATTGAGGGGTGAAGCCAGTGTGCTGCCCCCTACCACAGCTTTGCGCCTCGCTCGGCTCAATCAGGCAGTGGTCCCATGCAGCTGAGCGCCAGCTCTATAAACTGTCTGGTACTTTGGGTCCTTTTCCCAATGATGGAAAGCTGCCAATAAACATCTCTGATTTTCTGGCTGGGCCAGCCAAAGCTGAATGAATCCTTAGCATAGGTGTAATAATTACAATTTATCCTAAGAAATATGTTTTTGGTCTTGTGGCAAAGAGCTCGTTAAGATCCTTGGAGTGCTTTCAGTGGTAAGTGATAAAGGTGTCTTACTCTCCCAAACAAGCCACTTTCAACCACACCCGAGTTTACATCAATGAGGTCATTTTTGAAAAGAACCTAAGGATGGGACCAGGTTGCCGTGGGAACGAACTAAGTGATTGAAGGTTTGAACTCTCCTTCCAACCCCGAGGCCTCAGGGGAGGGAGAGGGGCTGGAGATTGAATTCAGTTAGCAGTGGCCAATAATTAATCAGTCATGGCCACGTAGTGAAGCCTCCCTAAACACCCGGAAGGGCGTGTTACCAGGTAGGTAGGCATGGGAGGGCTGGTGATGGGCACAGAGAGGGCGTTGAAACCCTGCAGCCTTTCCACACATGTCACCCTCTGCCTGTCTTCCATCTGGCTGTCCCCAAGTTATGGCTTTTCATAATGAATTGTGATCTAGCAAATGAAATGTTCCTCTGAGGTCTGTGAGTCTCTCTGGCAAGTTCATCAAACCAAGCAGGGGGCCCTAGAATCTCCCAAATGCAGCCAGTTGGTCAGAATGCCCAGATGACAACCCAGACTTAGGGTTGGTGTCTATACTGGGAGGGGGCTGTCCTATAGGACGGAGCCCTTCACCTGTGGGTTCTGATGCTGGCATCCAGTAGATGATGCTGGAATTGAGTTGCTTGCTTGGTGGTGTTGATGGAAAGTACACATTGGAATGGGTGTGGGAGTCATAGTAAGAAAGGACCCCTCCCTTTAGTAAACAAACCAGGAACCCACAGGCTAGGGCATAAGCCTGAAGGTTCTGTGCCCTGTGTGTCGTCCGCACCCTTTGTGCTCGGGACCCACTTTACCGAGTTAGGGAAGCTAGAGAAATTTTGGCTCGTCCTGCTTGGGTCTGACAGGAAAAGGGAGCGCAGGGGTTTGGGGGCTTCTTCAAAGTGAGTCTCACAAACTGATGCCCACCTGTTTGCTGATTGTCCCTGGCCCATGACAGAACTGGAGAGGAAGCACTTAGGTGGTCTTAAGGCAATAGTATATGATGTATAATCATTTTGTATTATGTATAGCAATTTTTTCAGATGAACTTTTATTTTGCGCCCCCCCCCCATTATTTTTATTGTATTCTGCCCAAGGATCTGACTGTAATGGTTTAGAAACAGATAAACGAACGGGTCTTGGCTGTAAGTAGTTAGAGAAGCCCCGGAAGGTGGACCGCGCTCCAGGAAGGCCTCCCCCAGGCCATGGCCCTGCTGGTCACACGTCAGTCCATCTCGGCCTCCATCTACACTCAGTTCGCGCACTTCTGTCCAGGACACCAGCCACAGGCTTGGAGGCAGAGCTGTGGGAAGGAGGCCCTGTGCTCTCTGAGGGGCTCCGTGTTCTCTCCCCCCAGGGCTCTGCACCTAAGGAGGCCGGGAGGGCCCCCCCACATCAAACTGGCCGTGGAGTGGGACAGCTGTGCCAAGGAGCGGTGAGTTCGACAGAGTGGGACTCCGTGGGGGGAGAGGGGGGTGGAGGAGACCCAGGGCCCTCATGAACATAGAGACTTTCCTGTGCCCAGGCTCCCCGGACACTCCTGAAGCCACTGATACCATGTGGTCCCTGCTCTGAGAGACCCCAGTGACAAGTGTCTATAAACATCGTTAGTGACCATGATAATGCCCGTGCTGGGCGGTGTGAGGAGAGGTGGCCGTAACTGGCAAACGCACGTGGTGCTTCCCCGCTCACGGGTCTCAGCGCGCCACCTAGATGCAGTCATTTCCTCCCCATCCCGCCCATAGGGTTGGCACCGCCACTGTGCAGTGTTTCCAGATATGGAAACTGAGGCACAGAGAGGTTACGGGATTGCTCAGTGTCACATAGCTTGGGCGTGGACCAGAGCTGGGATTCAAACCCAGGCCATCTGGTTCAAGTCCACGCTCTCAGGCACTCAGCATGGCCCAGTAAGTGTTTATGAGTCCCCTGTGAGGTCTGGGGCCCTCCGCGAGACAGGGAAGTGAAGGCGGATCAGCTGAGCACGAGGGGTCCCTCCGGGAGCTGGTGGTGTCTCCCCTGCTTGGATGCCTTCCCACCTGCGCGCCATGCGGGGGAGACAGGCAAGGCCCCCTCAGCGGCGAGAAGCCCTGATGCCAGGGGTACCCCGCTCCTCGCAGCCTGTTCGGGAGCCTTCAGGAGGAGCGGGTCCAGGACGCCGAAAGCGTGTGGCAGCAGCAGCAGGCCCACCAGCAGCACAGCTGTACATTGGACGAGTGTTTTCAGTTCTACACCAAGGAGGAGCAGGTGGCGCCCGGCTGGGACCGGCGGGTGGGCCCGGTGCAGCAGCTGGAAGGGGCTCCTCACGGTCCCTATGGCCTCCTTTCCAGCTGGCCCAGGACGACGCGTGGAAGTGTCCGCACTGCAAGGCCCTCCAGCAGGGCGTGGTGAAGCTGAGCCTGTGGACCCTGCCGGACATCCTCATCATCCACCTCAAGAGGTTCCGTCAGGTGGGCGAGAGAAGGAACAAGCTATCCACGCTGGTGAAGTTTCCGCTCTCTGGCCTCAACATGGCTCCGCACGTGGCCCAGAGAAATGCCAGCCCCCCGCCCGGTGCGGGCCCCTGGCCTCCCTGGAAGCAGCCGGCCTGCCTGCCCTCTGGCTACCCGCTGGACTTCCTGTATGATCTGTATGCCGTCTGCAACCACCATGGCGGGCTGCAAGGTGGGCATTACACAGGTGAGCCTTGCCTCTCTGCTCATGGCTGCCGTGGTCACGCGGCGAGACCGGGGCCCAAGCTTCAAGCTGCCCCCCAGAAGAGGTGCTCCCGCGGGCCCTGGACACCCATGGACCCCTCATCACACACCAGGCACCTGCCAGAGAATGGGGTAGGGAGGGGGGAGGGGCATGCAAGTACCCCTTCTGTGCGGACTCTGTGTACGGTGCTAGAGCCTCTGGGCTGAGTGAGACGGTCAGTGCTGCCCTCATGGTACTTCAGTCTAATTGCAGACACAGACAGTGAAAAGATGCGTGTCGCTTTGGCTCTTCCCCTGCCTGGCATCATAAAGTGATGGAGATAGGGCCTCTCTGAGGATAGCACCCATACACCAAGAGCTAAAGGAACCAGCTGGGTGGATAATGGGAGGAGAACCATAATGGGAAGAGCTACTAGCATGTGCAAAGGCCCTAGGGCAGAGTTTGGTGTGTTTAAGAAATGAAAGCCCATCATGAGTGAAGGATAGCAGCCCAGGGCTAAGGAACACAAATGAGGCTAGAGAAGTAGATGCCACATGTAGTCCATGGATGAGAGTTTGCATTTTTTCCAAAGGGTAACGGGAAGCCAGGGAAAGGCTTTAGGCAAAGGATTGAAGACAGGATCTAGTTTACACATTGAGGGTGTAGCGCTCCTCTGCTACGGAAACCAGGTAGAAGGTGGAAGTTCGAATTCCAGTTAGACGTTTCTGGGGCTTAGATGAGAGATGCTGTTGACTGGGACTCAGGAGGGGATAGTCGGGGTGTTCGAGATTGCATTTTGCAAGTAGGATCAGTAAGACTGGCATTTGGATTGGGGGTTTGGGGGAGGAAGGGAAGGGAGGAGCAAAGACGAGCCTCTAGGTGCCAGGTTTGGAGGAGCACAGGGTTTAGCGAACCCGGGCCCACCAGCCAGATCCAGTCCAGCACCTGTTTCTCTATAGCCCCCGAGTTAAAATGGGTTTTACATTTTAAAAGGTGATAAAAAAACAAACAAACAAACAAAAAACACCACCACCAAAAAACCAAGGAGAATCTCTGTCAGAGACTATGGCCACATGTGACCTGTAAAGCCTGAGATATTTGCTCTGTGGCGCCTTACAGGAAAGTGCATCTGGCACCATTTGCTGAGACGTGGAGGGAAAGGAGAGTATTTTGTCCTAATTGTTTTGAAGATGGCGAGAATCATTTTGATGGGCTTTTTCCTAAATGTTTTTTTTTTTTTTTTTCAGTTCCTAGGCAGGAAGGAAGCATACCATAATCCCAAATGAGTTTGTTTTTTATTGCATACTGACTCAGAGATGTGCATTTCAAACCTTCTCAAAGAGCAGTGTGAACCTTGACATTATTGTCTGGTTCAGTAATTTAGGGCTCCCTGTTATTGGAGAGTTTGCCTGAGCGAGGGCTGCAACGTAAGGACTCAGCCTAAAGCCACAGCATGCTTTTATGAGTAAGCATCAGGGAGCGTGATGGATGGATCTTTCTGACTCTACGAAATTCATTTCTGGCCAAAAACGGACCGATTTTTTTCATTCTGTACAAACACGTCCATTTTTCATCTCTGCTCGTCTGAGATGCCTTTCTGGTTTGTGCTTTGTTTTTTTTGCTTTTGCTGTTGTTTTTGCTTTGGGCGGGGTGGGGGACACCAGTAACTGGCACGTGGGGTTTGGACCTTCACAGCCTACTGCCGGAACTCTCTGGATGGCCAGTGGTACAGTTACGATGACAGCACTGTGGAACCACTCCCGGAGGATGCAGTCAATAGCCGAGGAGCTTACATCCTATTTTACCAGAAACGGAACAGCATCCCTCTCTGGTCAGCTAGCAGCTCCCTGAGAGGTAGGTATGGCCGCTCGGTAAGGAGAGGGGGACTGGGAAGGTACTCAGTCGCATGACAGGGACCAGGAGAGGGGGAGGTGTGGGGTCTGGAATGGGGAGCTCCTCCTGCAGCACAGAGACTTGGGTATGACAGGTGAATGTCCCATTTGTAAGTTTGTGTGATGGACACGGTGAAACCCAAGAAGGAAAAAGGAATCATATCGTGTAGCAGGTGACTCCTGGCAATTTGGTGATTTTAGGTTGCCCATCTCTCATAGAGCCAGACGTGTGTGTGTGTGTGTGTGTGTGTGTGTGTGTGTGTGTGTGTGTATTTTTATTTTTTAGAAGATTTATTTATTTGTTTTTAGCACCAGAGTCAGAGAGCACAAGTGGGAGGGGCAGAAGGGAGCACCAGGCAGACCTCAGCACTGGATGCAGAGCCCGACATGGGGGCCCCAGCTGATGACTCTGAGAGTGTTACCTGAGCTAAAATAAAACCAAGAGTCAGACTCTCCACCGACTGAGTTACCCGGGTGCCCTTTGAACCAGACTTTAATTACAATTATACACATGCCTGTGTTCATCATGTTAGAAAACACGGGGTGGTCGTTAGGGACGCGGGGCCTCAGTAGGCAACTTAGAGGCTTGACCACACCCAGTGACTGTGTTCACTAATCAGCCTCAAACTTGGCAGTCTGGAGAGGAGGAAAAGGGGGGTTAAAATTGACTTTCTGATATGATGTATTTCACTCACAATCCTATCCTTGTCTTTGGACTGAGAGAGCTTTTTTTTAAAATACTCGTATCTTCTTCCTGATAATCATTGGAAGGTGGCCACATTAAACCACCGTGTCCCAAGAGGTCTGAATCCAAGGAAGCTTGCCTGCTTTTCGCAGGAGGCAGAATGAATGAGAAGCATTGCCTATTTAGAAACCCGGAGTCGGTGACAAAAATAGCGCCAGGAGCAGCTTTTCAGTACCTGTCTGTGCCCTGACTTCTCCGTGCCTGAATGCCTTGCCCTGCATATTCAGCCTGGTCATGTGCTGAAGCTGTTGTGGGGTTTCTCCTCTGGTCCTAACATTTATTTATGTCCTTCTGCTCTGGTTCTGCAGTCCCGGGGCTCGGGGTTGGGAGTCTGGCTTCTCGAGGCTCCTCCGGGGACCCCGACCGGGTGGGGCTGTCTCCAGCCTCCTCCGTGTGCTTCCCCCTGCAGGCTCCACCAGCTCCTCCTTCTCTGATCACTGGCTCCTTCGGCTGGAGAACAATCAGAGCAGCACCTGGGGAAGCCTGCTGTCCTGGAGCTCCAGCCCCGGCCCCTCCCGGCCCCAGGAGCCGGACCCTCCCATCTTCACCAGCAGCCTCTCCGATCAGGAAAAGGGTATGTCCTCTCATGTCGGTCAGATTGGCTGCTTTTATTTTCCATCTCTGGGGCTAAGCGGCTTTGGGTGTAAAGACCGTCGTCTCTCCCAATCTCTCCCTTCGGGTTTTCGGTGCCCAGCTGTCAGCCTCCCCTTCCCTGTCCAGCTGTAGGTGCATTCCCTCTTGGCTCCCTGGATATTTATGTCTAATGGGGACAACGATCTATAAATGAGTAAATGCATATAATGGCATGATGAGAAGCAGGGACCAAGGGGAAAGCTAGATCTTCAGAGGGACAAGTTCTCTGGGTGGGGGGGTGGGGACAAGCGTGGAAGGCCAGGTGGACAGCTGACCGTGGTTGTCTCAGCCAGAGAATGGCATTGGCACTCACGTGCTGGGTAGGAGGTGGTCAGATTCTGGGTGTATTAGAAGCTAGAGCTATGGGATTTGCTGCTTTGAAGCTACATCAGGGAGGACTCTTGGCTGAACTTCTAACCAGGTGGCCGGTACTGCAGGTCATGAGATGGGAGAGGGTAAGGCCAGTTTTGGAGGGAAATCAGAACATTTTTTGACATGGTTGTTTAAAGACTCCTGTAAGACATCTGCGTCAGGATGATAGCCGGGGGAAGAGGGAAATAATTGAGAGCTATCAGCACATGGATGTTATCGGAGGCCCACGGAAGTGGGGAGGACAGAAGAGGGGAAGTCCTTGAGGCTCCCCTCACATTTGGTGACTGAGCAAAGACAGAGAAGCCCACCAAGAAACCGAGGAGCCGCGGCAGTGGAGGTAGCAAGAACACCGGGTGCCCGCGGCTCACAGATGCGGAAACGGACGCCCTTGCAGGAAGCTGGTGGCCAGCGGTGTCCGTGCACTGTGGAGGGTGGGTGTGCAGCCATCGGGCTGGAGGGTCACCCGGGGGCACCTGCCTCTGCGTGTGGCTGGAGAGCATGGAAGTCATGGGAACAGGTGGAGGAGACCCTGGGCTGAAGACGGGCGGCTGGGTCACAGGCTCCATCGAGAGCTGCGGTTGACACGGTAGCTGCCGAGGGATGCTGGAGGATGGCGGGATGGTTTGTTTTTCTCCGCCAAATGGGAAATGATAGAGCACGTTGGCATCCAGACGATCCCCTTTCTAGAGGGAAAAGTGAGGAAAGTGCAGGAAAGCTGGGATACCTACAGAAGCAGAGTCCTTTCTGGAAAAACCGCAAGTGTGCACGTTCCCACCAGATTGTGCGTGTGTCATTCAGCCTGCATGTGCCTTCCCTCGGAAAGCAGCATTGCGCTCCGATTGCTTTAGTTTCTATGTTTCCCATCAGGTCCAGAATTCGTTGCTAAAATAAGATGATTTTTGAAAGCAAATATGACATATATACAGAAAAGGACATTCATCACAAGTATCCATCTAATGCATTATCATTAACATGTACACATTCATACAACTATCACCAGATGAAGACATAGAAAGTTGCAGGCCCTCCCCCACCCCCTGGTATCTCTCTCCAGTATCACCGTCTCCCTCCCTTCAAGAAAGGAGGAGTATTCTGACTTCTAACACCAGAGATTTCCTTTTTCCGCTTTTGGACTTCGTGTCAGCAGAATCCTGGAGTCCCTATTATTTCCCATGGGATTTCCTTTGCTTAGTGTTCTGTTTGTGAGATTTCTATATGCTTTGTGTAGCCGTGTTTCTTTCACTTCATTCCACTGGGTCCAAAACAGAACAACCAGGACACAAAGTTCTCTGCACAAAAGTTTAAGTGTCCACGAGCGAGCAAGAGACAGACGTTATCTGTTGACTCTGGTCAAAAACCAAAAGCAGGGATTGGGAAAAGAAAGCGTGATGGGTAGGGGTGGGGAGGACCAGGTCCTTCTCTCTGTGGGTTCTGAAAGGGACCCGAGACCGGCCTGCGAAGGTTTGGCTTGATCATCAAGGGAAGCCCCTCGAGTTACAGACTGATGGATTCTTTAGTCATTTGGTGATTCTCCAGAAAGCCCTGCAGGTTTGTGGCGGTGCACACAGCAGGGGTCGTCTACGTGGGAAGTGGCTGGCGTCCTTCTGGGGCTTCCGCTTCGGGCAGTGTCACCAGCCGTCCAGCTCTGAGTGGGAGTGCGATCGCTGGGGCATCGCCTATGTGTTCATTCGTGGCCTTGACTTCTCTGCACTTCCTGTGATCATTGTCTCAAAGCAGCGTGTGAGCAGCTCTGGTTACATACTTGTGAGCGAATACACGTGCTGGTAAGATCTGAAGGCTACACGTGGTCTTAGATCAGCATGGAATCCACCCCTCTGGTGGCTAATGACTTGGGTGTTCCAGTTTGGGTTGCTATTTTTCAGGGTTTGGTATGTTGGCACCCTGTATTTCACGATCAGAACACAGATAGGAGCGCCTCTACAGGCCTAGAACATCTGTCCAGTGTCCTGAGGATGCGTTTCTGTGGAAGCAAAAGGTTTAATGCATCATGTGCGGACTCACCCTGTCTGAGCATTCCCTTTCCCTTTCATGATGGACATCAGGGTCATGTCTGGCGAACTAAAAAGGCCTTCTTTTCCAAGCTCGTCCGTCCATCCCCATCAGCGTGAGCCTGAGGCAAGCTCATAAAGCCATCCCGGTTCTGTCCAGAGGCGTGGGGCCTCGGGCCACTTCTCCCTCCCCCGGAGAGGCCACTTCACCAGAAGATGACCCAGCTTCTCAACATGGTACTCAGACAGGGGTCAGGCCCATCGTTGGAGAACTCCCCAGAGAGACAGGGCTGGGGTATCCCAGCTGGTCATCCGCATCTCTAGGAGGGTGACGTGAGAAAGCTGAGCCTCAGAAGTCACCTTCCACCAGCTTGCCTCCTTGGAATAGGGCTTAGGGGTGCACATCGACCCCTGCTCCATGGCTGCCAGGTATAAATTCCGAGTTTATTCCACGTGGCCTCCTGGCTTCCAGAGGGAGTGTTCTTCCCTCTTGAGGTTTGACTGAAGTGGTGATAGGATTTGGGAGCCTGCTGAGACCTGGATGAAAAAATCCAGTTTCATTTTCTTATTTTCTGGCCTGGGGAAGATTGGGCTCTGGCATATAGGTTTCAGTGATGGTTGGTCCCACACCGTGTCCCCATGGGTTTGGGGGAAAGCTTTGTCACCATCGAAAGGAGCACTCAAGTTCTCTGGAGAGAAACATGGGCAGCTGGGGAGCTCCATCTTTCCGGTAGCTATGCTGTGGGAATTCTAAAAGCATTTTATTTTATTTATTAATTTTTTAAGCTTTTTAAAATTTATTTGACAGAGAGCATAAGTGAGGGAGAATGGCAGAGGGAGGGGGAGAAGCAGGTTCCTCGCGGAGCAGGGAGCCAACACGGGACTCAGTCCCAGGAGTCCGGGATCGTGACCTGGGCTAAAGGCAGACACCTAACCGAGTGAGCCACCCAGGCGCCCCTGGTCCTTTCATAGAATTTAATGTAACAACCATAACTTGATTTTGTTTCACTTAAAAAAAAAAAAGTTCTTATTACTGTTTTTTTTTCTTTTTTTCCTTATTTTTGGTGAATTGATCATGTTGCTCTTTGTTCCTTTTTTCCTTCGTCCATCTGGAAGTTCTGCCCTGCTTTCCCATCTTATTAATTGTCCCTTTATCTATCGCAATGTGTACAATTAAGTGCATTTTCCTATCCTGTGCTGTGAGAAGCCAGGTCATGTCATTCTGAATCGTTGAATTTCACTCCCCACAGTGAGAGGAGACCTAATAATGCCTCTGTGTCACTGCCCTCCCCCAAAGTGAGCAGTTTGATATGCTTGCACATGTTCCCTCTGGTCTGTTTTAGGAACCTGCCTCCTCCATTCCTCCCCCCCGCTTAGATTCTTGGAGATGCTTCAGGCCTCGGTTTCAGGCTGTGAGTGCTGAGCCTTTGCAGACCTCACACACACTAACATCACTTTGCATTCCCCTGAGACCATCTGCTCCCAACGGGTGTGTGTGGTACACGGTGGCAGGCTTTGCGTAACGCCCCATCTATCTGTCCCCCTCTGTCTTGTGGTCTGGGTTCCAAATCGTTAGTGTTTGGTCAGAGTCCTTTCCAGGGATGGGTGATGCGCCCTCTCCCTCTGCAGAGACGCAGATGTGTTCTTGGACTGGGGCACGAATGGACATTTGGCTGGTGGGAGGATTCTTGGATTAAAATTCTTCCTTCTCCGGTGTCTGTAGACGTTTTCCCACAGTCTGCTGGGCCCCAGGGTTGCAGGTGAGAAGGCTTTTTCTTCCCCCGCCTTCCTCTATGTTTGTCTTTCTGCTGGAAGCATTTGCGAATCTGTTGTTGACCTTGGAATTTGGGAAATTCCACCTGTATGTCGCTAGGTCTGTGTTTTTGTTCATATGTGACCTACAACCCCCAGAGCCTGTGTGTCCGCAGACACAGGCTTTTCTTTAGGGAAACTGTTGTTTTGTTTAATTATCTGACTTTTAAAATTCCTGTTGTTTGCCTGCTGGGCCCCCTGGATCCATTTTCTCATCTTCTAGCTTTTCCCTATGAGTTCTGTTTCATTTTGCTCTAAGGTGTGAGATGCTGTTTTCCTTTTATCTTTTCAGCCACTGATTTGAGTCTCAGCAGTGACCCTGTGTGCTTTCAGCGCATTTACTGCATCTTAAAACCTAGAAGACCTTTTTCAGCCCTCTCTTGTTCTGTACACGAATCTCCCCGAGAGCTTCTCTTTTGCTGTCTTCCTTCCAGTGGCTCCATTTCGTTAGGGCCCTATTCTGATGGTTCTCACGATTCTGTTGATTCTTATTCTCTGACTCCCAGACCCCTTTCTGTGTGCTGTTTTTTTTCTTTTTCTGCCCACTGGGGCTCTCTCATTCTTGGAATGATGGAAGAGACCACCAAGGCAGCCCTTTCCCCCTTGCCAGCCTCAGCCTTCTGGCGTAGCCACGGAGCTGGACAAGGCTCAGCCACGAGCTTGTCCTTACTCTGTAGGGGACCAGAGGAAAGTCTGGGGATCAGGCTTATTCCAGGTTGCCCTCTGCAACCAGAGATAGAGATGTTTCCAAATACAGATGGGGGCTCAGAAGATGAAGATCCTTAGTGGGGAGCCTTTTTTCTCCCTTGGTTACAGTCATGGTGGTCTATTTGCTGCTTCCCTGACCCACCAAGCTCACTAGTGCCACAGGGCCTTTGCGTTTGTTGTTCCCCCTGCCGGCAGGCTGTTTTCTCCCAATTGCCACATGGCTTCCCCCTCCCTTTCACTCAGCTCTCTCCTCACTCGTCAGCCGCTGACCACACTGTACTCCCTCGTTCTTTGTCATAGCTCTCAGCACTACATTCCATGGTAACAAATTTTGTTGCTTTCTGGCAAACCCCCGTGGGGACAGGCACTTTGTGCTTTTTCCACAGCTGTATCCCCAGCACCAGAAACAGTCCTTGGCACCCAGCAGGCTCTCGTCACGTGTCCATCGACTGTGTCAGTGGGTGGCCCTAGGAGGCGCGGTGGAAACCCTTGCACAGATTGAGACCAGTGGGCCAAGAGGCTGGTTCTGTTGCAGGTGGACTACGATGGCTGGGGGGAGCCCACCCCTGCTCACAGCACGCATCGTGAGGTCAGACCAATGTCTGTTTCATTAGCCAGTGGTACGGAATCACATGGGAACAGATGGGACATTTCTTAGGGCGGCGTCTGCCATTCCCAGAGCCACGGTGTGGGTGGGGCTGCAGGTGGGGGCTGTGCCCTCCAGCTGCCCAGCTGCCATCTGTATGAGGAGGGCTCGTGGGACCTGGGGCTTATATAACCTTCAGGAGGGATTTAACTACCTATGTCCTCAGTGTGGCTTAAGGCTCTAGGCTCTCCCTGGTTCTTAAGCCAACTGAGCGTGAGGAAGGCCACAATTCCAGGCCAGGAAGAAACCCTCGCTGAGGCATCTCTGAAGGCCACCTCTGCCTCCCCAGCCTCTAGGAGGTCCCCTGGGGTGGAGCAGGGGGAGCAGCCTCCCCTCCCCCAGGAGGGAGAGCTCTGAACAATAAGTATCAGCACAGGATCCTTTCTCATCCCTTCTGTTCATACACTGTGTGCACCGTGCCTCCCCTGCTGCCGTCTGGAGAAAGGAAGAAGGGCTCACGTGGGCATCTACGGTCTCCATGCAAGGGAATTGCGGCAGTGACGTGGGCCAGGCCCTAGGCCTTCCGTCCAGGAAGAGGGGCCGCACTGCCAAGCCACCTGCCAGGCTTCAGGCTGTGTCCTCTCGAAAAGCTGAGAGTCACAGCTTTGTCCTCCGAATGAAAGCTTCCCTTTCTGCCCTTCCCAGGGTTGCAGACAAGGGGGAAAAAACCCATGTATGTCTCAGACCACAGGATGGGAACTTGATGGGGGAGTGACAGGGCCCATCGAAATTGAAGCTGTAAGATATTTTGGGTGACATTATGTCTCTTGCTGAGTGATCTAAGGAAACGCTTTAAGGAAAACAATACCAAGTGAAAAAAAAATTATTGAAGGCCACCAGAATGATCCAGGGCAGGTGAAATTCCCCAGGAACCTCTGAGATACTGTCATACCCCTCCAGGAACCAGTGGGCATTGGGCTGTGTCATCCCATCACCTCAGGAGCCCCCAACTGTTGCCCATCCCCTGGGGACCCAGGGTTTCTTTGCCTCTAGTTCATCCCAGTTGGCTGTGCTGCTAACAGGGTTACCTTATGGAGGAGGAGTAGGTTGCTCTCATACTGACCAATGAGAGTGTCAGCTGTGGGCGAAAGGCTGTGTGGTTGATACCAGGTCTTCATCTAAAGGCACATGACTGTCCCTGCACCATGTGGTTTGTGTGAGTGAAGATTTTTTTCCCCCCTCTGTGATCATAGACATCAAGGCAGTATAATGGTACAAGGACCGATGAGTGCAAGTTGTTTTGTTTTTTGCATTTATTATGTTAAAGCATACAGAACAAAGTTTATCATTGTGACCCATTTTCAAGCATGTTCCAGTGGTGTTACGTGTGGTCATTGTCACCATCCATCCCTGTGGCTCTTTCCATCTTGTAAATCTGAAAATCTGCCCATTTCCCAGTAATGCTACACTCTCCCCTTCCCCGCTCCCCTGGCCACCACCTGTACACTTTCTTTCTCTCTGGTTTCGACCACTCTGAGCTCCTCGTGCAGGGGAATCATGCGGTGTTTGTCTTTTTGTGACTGGCTGTGGAGGTTGGTTGAGATTCCATATGAATTTGAGGATGAATTTTTCTCTCTCTGCAAAAATCCCCGTTGAGATTTTGATAGGGATTATGCTGAAGCTATAGATTGATTGCTTTGGGTAATGTCATTTTAGCAATATTAAGGCCTTCCAATCCATGAACATGGGATGCCTTTCCATTTCTGTCCTTTTTTTCTTCTTAATATTTGTAGTGTTACACAAGTCTTTCAGCTCCTCAGTTAATTCCTAAGTATTTTATACCTTTTGATCCCATCATCAGTTAGGAATTGTTTTCATAACTGTTTCTTAAGAAAAAATACATAGCCTTGGTTATGTGTGTGTATTCCCTTTTAGAAACATTAAGATTTAGGAAAGAATTAAGAAGAAAATCAATCATACATGACATCCCAGGGCCCCCTCGACATCGTGTCACTTTAGCATTTATCGCTCCAGATTTGTTCGCATGTTTTCACACGCATGCATCGCACACACGTGTACAAGTTTGACCACATGGTTTTTTAGACTCTCATTTCACATTATGTATCAAAAATGTCTTTCCAACAATAGACAGGTGTTGTGAAACACACAGTGAAGACAGTAAGTGGCAGGTCCGATAAAACTACGTGCACAATTTATTTTTTAGCCCAGGGTAGGAGGATATCTGAGAGTCATGGCATTTGAAAGGTACAAGCACTTAATTTGACCTGGAAAAGAAGGGACTTCTGCTTCGTGCAAATACTTACCTATAAATGAAAATGACGTTCCGCTTTAGGGCTACATGCCTCCAAGACTGGGCTTTATCGGGGGTCTGGGCTGTCTGGGCATGTAGCTCCCTTTTTTGACACTGGCTTGCCCTGTGGCTTCAAATAGGTAAATAGATTCCATGGGACAGCAGGTGCACATATCAGTGCTCCCGAGGGCTAGAACCTCGGGTTCCTGCTCACTTCTGTGTCCCCAACGCCCAGCACAGTGCTGCCTGATGCTTCTGAGATCTCAATCCATGTCTATTAGATGACAGGCATTGTAGTCACTCAGTGCACCTGGAGAGAAATTGGGGCACTGATGTTCTTGGTGTCTCTTTCAGGAGGGTTGGAGTCCAGGCCTTTGGTACGGGGTGTACGAGGCCGAAGCATCAGCATGAAGGAGCCCACCCCTTCCAGAGCCAAGCAGGGGGCCTTCAAGACCATGCCCCTCCGATGGTCTTTTAGACCCAGGGAGAAACCCCTGGGTGCGTCTGTCGAGCTGGTGGAATACTTGGAGTCCAGGCGGAGACCCCGATCCACGAGCCAGTCCATCGTGCCACTGTTGACGGGCGCTGCTGGCGAGGACGTGAAATCAGATGCTGCCGGCTCTGCTAAGGGTGAAGAGGGTGGGCGAGCCACTGAGAGAGTGCTGGCTGGAGTACCCTGCCCCCTGGGCCATCCCAACCACTCTGCAGCCCCCGGAGTCCCAAATGGTCTGAACACAGCGAGAAAAGTCACGGAATATGCAAGTCAGGATATTAGGCTCCCCAGACAGTTTGACCTGCCCCTCGCGGTGATGCCCTCAGTGGGGACTGAGAAACATGCCCGGCCTGAGGGCCAGAAGACTGCGAACTGTGAGGGAAGCAGCCAGGCAGGAAGCCGTGGCAGGGTACCCTCCTCCGCCAAGCAGCCTCTGGGCCCAGGGACGTTGTCTAGAAACAGCACAGACAACCGCCAGAATACCTTAGCCAGGATGAGGGCCAGTGTGGAGGCCAGAGAACCTGAGACAGACAGATTCCCACAGGGGACCCTCACCCTTCTGAGATCTGTGTTTTGGAAGAAGGAACACAAGCGTGACAGGGCGGAGGTGGCCCTCAAGGCCTCCCCACTGTCCCAGGTGAGCGGCAGGCTGAGCCCAGCTGTGGATGAGCACCCCCAAGGCTCCCCTCCTTCCTTCCAGATCCAAGAGAGTCTGGCCAGGGCCCCCACCAACTGCCTGGAGAGGGATGTCTGGTCAGCACCCAGCTCTCTCTGCCTCCCTCGCAAAGCTGGCAGGCCCACAAGGACCAGCGCCCTGGGCCCATCACAGAGGCTGGCTCCCGGGGACCACACTCCTTTTGGCACCTTGCAGAAGGTGAAATACCACACTCTTTCCTTAAGCCGGAAGAAAACGTTACCTGAGTCCAGCTTTTGATGGTGTGCAAAGGTGGCAAGCCTCACGACAGAGCAAGTGCAAGAAGCTTGTGTTGTGTCGAGAGTGGGCTTTCCAGAAGCCAGTTGTCTTGTGACCCCTAAAAAATAATTTTTTTTGGGTCCCCACCTCTAGGTCTCCAACACTTCATGTCCAAATACCTTCCTGTACCGTTGGGTGCTTTTTTATGTGTTGGCCACAAGATGGTGGTGTTGAGTCAACATTACTGTTTAAGGCCAAGGATGGATTTATTTCCCTAATTCCCCAGCCTGAGTATCTGTACCGGAGAGAGATTCTGATGTGGCCCAGTTTGACAGCATATAACTCTGCAGGGAAGCCTTGTAAATAAGAGTCTTCGACATCAGAAAAGTTCTTGCCATTGGCTTCTTTTTCTCAAATCTCTTTAATGCTTGTCTGGGATAAAGCCTTCAAGATGCCAAAAAAAAGTCATGGTGCCCTTTAGGCAGGACCCTAGGAGAGAGAAGGAACAGAAATGATTAAGATCATAGGAAGATATCTGATATATAGAAAAGTAATTGTATTACTGTTTTTCAAGGTATTTAAAAAAAACTATTTTGATACTAGGAACAGAGAAAGTTCTTTTAAAAAAAATTAAGTATGAGGACTATGTACAATTTTAATAAAAGCCCATCGGTGAAACATGCAAATGGCTCTCTGAGTTATTCACGTCTAATAACTGATTTTTTTTTTTCAAAGATTTTAATTTTGGACGCCTGGGTGGCTCAGTGGGTTAAAGCCTCTGCCTTTGGCTCAGGTCATGATCTCAGGGTCCTGGGATCAAGGCCCTCATTGGGCTCTCTGCTCAGCAGGGCGCCTACTTCCTCCTCTCTGTCTGTCCAATAAATAAATAAAATCTTTTAAAAAAATATTTTAATTTTAAGTCTTCTGTACTCCCAGCATTAGACTCGAACTCACAACCCTGAGATCAAGGTGATGCCTGGGCCAGCCAGTCACCCCAACCAATGATCTTCTTCTTTCCCTACTGGGTCGGCTTGGCTCCTTGCTGTCGATAATCATAGTGACTTCAGTTGCTTCTGAAACTTTAAATAAAATAACTTTGCTCTTTTTTTTAAAGATTTTATTTATTTATTTATTTGACAGAGAGATAGATCACAAATAGGCAGAGAAGCAGGCAGAGAAAGGGGAAGCAGGCTCCCTGCTGAGCAGAGAGCCCGATGTGGGCTCATGCTTATGAGGCCAGAGAGCCTGAGCCTGTCCCCACGGCGGAGGGGGGGGGGCAGTCAACTATCACGTTTCTTCAAGCTTCATCTGTTCCTCAGTAGCTCTTCTGACAAATACCCATCACTGATTCTTACTGGGAAGCTGCTATGCCCAACCCTAGGTCTGTACTTTGTTTTTTAGAAATACTTCCTCTCCAGTGGGAACCATTTGTACAAGATGTCCAACTCCAAAAATTGAATTTTCCTTTATACATATTGCATGACTCATGGTATGTCTCTGCCATGGTATGTTTATTTTTTTCCTTAAGAAGGAAGAATGCGGTCTTTTTTTCCCCCAGTGAGACTTTTTTTTTTTTTTTAAGATTTTATTTATTTTAGAGAGACTCAGCAGGGGGAGGGTCAGAGGGAGAGAGAATCTCAAGCAGATGGCACTGAGCCCAGCTTGAGGCTTGAGCCCACAAACCTGAGATCATAACCTGAGCAGAAATCAAGAGTCAGACACTTAACCACCTTAGCCAGCCAGGTGCCCTGAGAAAGACTGCTTTGAACCACAGTTCCGAGAAAGGAAATGCTGAGATAATGAAGCAGGGGGACCCAGCCACTTGGTCCCAGAGGGCAACATGGAGGCCTGTGCACTTACATTTCAAAAGATGTCCAGGTTCTCGAGTGTGAGTTGACCAGTCTCAGGCAACATGCAGCACACGTATCCTCTTGGCCTATGGGAGTCTAGGAATCCTGCTGCTATTTCCAGTTCTTTCTCCTCTGTTGGTGCTCATTTGTCATCTTTGGCTCCCATGCCCTTCTAAGCTCAGCCTCCCTTCCTTGGTCCTCTTGGAGACTGGGTTTGTACCCACCCAATCTTATGTGTACCCCTTCGGCTTCTCCCCTAGAAAATCTCAACTCTTGGGATCCCCTTGGATTCCATGAGTGGGTCCCAATGGTAGTGGTGTCCATACTGCCCCATGGGCTGGAACATCTTCCCTGGATGCCAGACTTGGAGGTTTATTAAGAGACAATGACACATGGACCCTGATGGCTATGCCTGCCATCCCAGGTCTTCCATGGGGATGCCCTTGCCCCCCTGGTGTCCCCTTCCCTGAGCCTGCTACCCTCTCTACAGTGACCCGGTGAGAAAGACTGTAAGAACAAATGTCTGGAAAAGGATGTTGTTCTTTCCACAATGATCAGGAAAATTGGTCTGTTCCTTAAGCTTTGTTTTCTTATTCTCTGACAAGTATGCAGAATTTCTGGGGGGAATTGAGCTATAGCACTCTCTTGGAAGTCACGGTTAATGTAAGTTGGACAAGGTTGGAGGCATTGACCTACCTGTTGATGGGTTCCCGCAAGCTTCGTCTGCCCTTCAAACACCCCCTCCAGCCGCCATTTTTCTACCTGAATGGACAATATAAGAAAAGAATCTCGGGGCACTTGGATGGCTCTTTTGATTGACTGTCTGACTCTTAATTTGGGCTCAGATCATGATCTCAGGGTCACGGGATCCAGCCTCGTGTCTGTGCTCAGCGCAGTCTGCTTGAGATTCTCTCTCCCTCTCCCTCTGCCCCTCCTGCTTGTGCTCTTCCTCTCTCTCCAATAAGTGAATCTTTTAAATAAAAAGGGGTCTCATGAGAGCCCTGTTCTGCAGAAGTCAAGAAGGTGTGTATAATCATTGCATTCGTGGTGGAAATAGGCTAGCCACATTCCCTTCTGAGTCCCGCTCTCTGCGTTGTGCAGAAAAGAACTCTCTAGACTCACACCTGCCGGCGGCAAATTAGTCCCACAAAAGAAACATGCCCAGGTGGTTGGAGAAACACTGGGTGGGAGCCCTACTTAATCACCAGCTTCAAACCTGGGTGTGTGCGAATTAGAAATCATCCTTCCAGGGATCCACTTCTGGCTTTCTGTAGCTGAATTCTGGAATGTTCTCCCTACCTATGGCTATATGTTATGATGCCGTGGATGAAAGTTCATCTTCATGGTCCTCTGTGGTCCCCAGAGTGTGGAGGTCCACCTCCACAGTAACACCCGCATCATTTGCTGTTATGTCACAATGAGGTCACAATAGAGCCTGGGAGGGGGAGGAGTTGGGGGGGGGCATTGTCCCGAAGGTTTCTATGGTCACACATTTCCTGCAGAGAAAGGCCTCCTGATCGGATGCAGTCATACAGGCTGTGGCCCAGGATCGAGAGAGAAGTTCAGTGTCTTCACAGGATGGAGGATGGAAATCAAGGGTAATTCTACTCTGACCAGGGCACTATGGTTGGGGATTCTCGCTTAGAGAACACCAGACTTTGGGTGGATTGAAGGACCGGACATGAGTCGCTCCGCAGATGGTCTGAGCAGCCACTCTGGAGCCCCAGGCAGACTTTGGACCAGATCCTCCCTCACCTGGGCCCTAAGTCTTTACTTCCCCCCAGAGACCAGACTCAAGCCTGGCGGCCTGGTGTTCAAGCCCCTGCCCATAGCTGTTTGAGTTTGGGAAGTTAATGTAGCCCCGGTGCGCTCGCATTCCTTCTCTGTGAAGTGAGGATAACAGTAGGACTCAATCCATCAGGTGGTTGAGGGTAGAAGGAAGTTCATTAGCAAACGCTAGTTAATCCCTGTTACCAGGGCTCTGAGCTGCCGGGAGACGATCCAAGTCCGTCGTGCTCTGAGAACCAAAAGTCCTCCCAGGCCTCGGAACAAGCTGGTTTATAGTATCATAGGGTGACAGAGGGTAGATCCCAAGAGGGCTAGTGGGAGACATTCACAGGAAGCCACATAATTGGTTCTGGCGGTTGAAAACCCTTCTGTTCCCCTGCTCTAGAAATGGACTAAAGTTGACTCTGTTTTTAGAGATTCTGAAACTTCGTCTGTCTGCTGTTCCAGCCCATTTAGGGGCTGTATTTATTTTTGTCCGTGGCCGAACCCAAGCAGTGCCTGCCTATCCAGGGAATGTTCTGAACTGAGATGTTGGCAATCAACTGGCAAATCTGTAAGAAATAGCAAGAATCGTGCTCATGAAGTCCCTTTAACGTTACCCAAAGTCCTAATTTCTTTCTGGGGGTTCGACCTTACGTGTGGGGTTGGCGGGGGGGGGGCACAGGTCACGGCTAGGGGGCACTATTCGAGCAAAGGACTTCCAGACATAGCCAGTTTCCTGTCGTTCTAGCCACATGGCAGAATTTCCCCCGGACAGGCAGGATTTGAAAGGATTGGCGGGCAGGTGTCTGGGGTGGCTGGGGCCATGTCACACACTCATGTCAGACCTAGGTCTGCCAAGCTACACAGACTGAGAATGTCTACCCTCCAGAAGGAAAACACAGGTGCTCTTTGCCTGAGATGGGAATCCTGGCAGACAGAGCAGCTCACACCCCCTGTTGTGGGCACCCGAAATGTTTTTCTCTTACTCCATTTACTTTCCACGTGAGCTGACATCTCTCTTCTCCCAGTCTTTTTCTTCTCTCCTTCCCATTTCTTTGCTCATTGATCTAAGACCCTCCAATTCAGTTCATCCAGCAGATGAAGAGCCCCATTAGTGTCTAAATCAGGGGTTGGGAGGGGAGATCAAATTTAAAGAACCTCTTGTCAAGAAAGTGGTCTGACCCACTCCGATGTTTTCTATATTCCTTCCCTAAAATGGGAAATACAAATAGAGTTGTGCAAGCGATTAACAGCCTTTCTGTGGAGGTTCCAAGTTCAAATTCAGGGTTTGCTATTAATTATGTGGCCTCGTGCCCTGTATGTCTTGGGACCTTGGTCTATTCATCCATGTGATGGGAACTCTACAGTGGCTGGGGTGGGCTTGCACCAGCTCTTGGGAGCCCACTGTTAAATATTCTCGAAAGGCACCAAGCATCTGTATGTTGGAACCAGCCAAGGCACAGTTATTTACAGGAGAGAAATCACCAAATGCTACAAATCAGGCGCCCCCCCCCCTTTTTTTCTTCCCTCTCCCAGAGAGCCCATCTGCCAGGACACCACTAAAATTATACCATCCCTTGTCATTTCATGGTGTCGTTTAGGAAAACAGATGTGAATGCTGGAAAGTGAGTGTTTACCAAGCAGTCACGAGTCTGTGCTCTGGAACTGGCCGCTTCCCAGCTGGTGACTGGGCACCACTTACTTCTTTGGTCTGAGCCAGAGTTCCATCATGGGAGGGGACAATAATAATATACCAGCTTGCAGTGTCAATGAAGGGACTGAATGCATTAACGGGAGGCACTGGTGACACTGAACATTGAATGCCACGCTTTGTGTAAGGGATCGAGCACCAGTCATTGAGAAAAGATTATTAAGAGGAGCAGGAAACTTCCCTGATTGATGTAGAGGGTTTCATAGACGGTCAGAACTGATCACATTGGCCATCAGCTGGTGATGCTTTTTGGATATGTTCCAACGTGGGCAGTGCCTCCAGCTGGGCTAGCAAGCCTGCTCTTGGGCATATCTGTCTTGGAACCGGATTCCTCTGCATCAGAGAATGGAAGTCTGCAGGGTGGGGACAGCCTGTGGTCCTCTGTGTTCTGGTTCTGGGCATGGAGAGCTATATGACTTTGGAGGAGAGGAGGACCCCCCTATTTCCCAGCCTCTCTCACAAGATTTATTCCTACGAGGAAGACATATGGATTTGAGTAGGTTGGACTCGAGGACATGTATTTATTAGAGGGTAGGTTCCAGTCTTTCGGAAACCACCCTGGATCTGCTGCTTTCTCTAGCTTCCAGCCTCCGTGGGCATAACTGGATAGCAGACAGCCCTAGCTCTGATTATGAGCTTCAGGAGCTAAATCACGACCACCAGCCCACCAAGGAACATTCACCCCTGCGTTCCCAGTGCTCATTGATTCCCCTCCTCCCCCCTTCCTCCTCCTCCTCCTCTTCGTCTTCGTCGTCCTCTGCCTAAAGATTTTATTTATTTGGGTTTCGCAGTGAGAGCACAAGCGGGCGAGCAGCAAGCAGAGGGAGAGGGAGAAGCAGGCTCCCCACTGAACTGGGAGCCCCATGTGGGACTCGATCCCAGAACCCTGGGGTCATGACCTAAGCTGAAAGCAGACACTTAAATGACTGAGCCCCCCAGGCACCCCTCATTGATTCTTTAAATGCCCCTGTGATGTCAATGATATTGCTAACTTTATCTTTGCAAATGTAGAGTCAAAGACAATAGGTTACATACTTAGTTTGGATCATATTGAACCACTTTTGGCCTACCAAAATGGCAGTTTCTTAGATGGGCAGTTTCTCATCTAATGACTTGGCCAAGGTCACCTGCCTGGTGGGAGGAGAGCCAGAATCTTCTCTCTATGGCACAAGCTTTCCAAGCAAATGACTATAGAATTTTAGCAGAGAACACAAGAGATCTTTGAAGAGGACAGGAAGACATGAAGAACGACAGATCTCATAATTTATAGCAAGTCTTCCATCACAACAAAATTCAGTTTGAGTTGAAAATAATTTCAGTTTTCCCTAATTCTTGCCATCAGTGACTCTCTCAAGCTGGATATCGGTGATAAACTTTTCAGAATGGCACACACCTGCTTGGGGTGACTGTCCCGTCCCCCCGCCCCCCGCCCCGCCATGCCGTCCCATCAGACCATTGCACCCACGGCAAACTCGCAAAGGTAACCCCACATCTTCATGTTTTTTCAGGAGCTGAGGACAGTGCCTCAAATAGGGGCTTCTGCAGTAGCCTGGAGGCAGGTCTCAGATGCTCAAGTGCAGCAGAAACTCAGTAAGCTGCCTCATGGGGAAGCTTTGACAAAACGAGTTCCTTCCAGATTCTTCTGTAGATAAAGGCAGCTCAGAGGAAGGCATAGTTAGGTGCACAGCCTTAAAGTAGTGTCTTGGAAAGGGCGTGTGGTCTGTAGGGGTGAGAGTCTCCCCATGATGGAGGGAGCAGAGAACAGTGTTTTCATAACCATTGGGAGCAAAGGATGATGCCATTTGGGAAAGCATCTTCAGTATCTCAACCAGGGAGACGGCACCCTAAACACTTGGGTCTGGGCTTTCATGAAGTCTAACTGGATTCATTTAACCTGAGTTTCACAGAGAGGCAATGGGAAGACTTTCATGTGTATATAAATGTGTCAAAAGGTTGGAAAACCTGATTTGGGGTCCGAAGTTTCTCCTGCCTTCTCTTCCCCATCTCGGGTGTGAGAAGGTCCTTGAACCCAGGAGGGCAGCCCTGGACCTTGGGAGGTGTGGGGAGGCATCCTCAGTCTCTGGGGGCCTAGCGAACCATACCTGTAGTCTAGGGACAAGAAGGCCCTTCATTCACGTGTGATTTTTTTTTTTTTCTCCTGCAACAGGACCCAGGACGATGGAGGAAGGGGGCAAGAGGGAAGCTGTGCCTTGGCGACCGTGTCACCAACAAGGCAGATTCCTGGGGTCACTCAGGCAAGGAAGTCCTCAGTGAAGCCTAGAGCTGTACCATTCCTTATCGGGCCTGTGGCCACGCCTCCTCCTGGCCTCACAGGTGCAGGGTCTGTGGCCACGCCTCCTCCTGGCCTCACAGATGCTCTGGGGATCAGAGCAAAAGGTAAGGGCTGCTCCTTCCTTTGTGCCCGCCCCCTCTGAGCCCCAGTTGGAGCAGGGATTTTGAGCGGAGGCCAAGGGAGCTGCGGAATGCCTTAATCCCTGCAACCTGAGACAATTCCCTTATGTGGCAAAAGGGAGTTTGCAGGGGAAAAAAAATGTGAATTAGCTAAGGACAGTGAGGTGGGGTGGTCACCTGGGTGATGTGGGTGGCCTTGCCACCAAGCCCAGGGTCCTCATGAGACCCAGGCAGGATGGTCCAAGTCAGAGACCGAAGACAGGAAGGATGGTAACAGGGTCTGGGGAAGCAGACTTTCCAGGGCGACGAGCAGCTAGTCCAGAACACGGAACAGAAGCTGACTTTCCAAATAGTTGTTCCAAATAGTTGTGAACGAAGAACGTTGTTGTTTCCGATTTTCGAATCTTTGAATCAGGTAAGTCAAAATCCTGCTGTCCTCTATTGAAATACCATATGGCCCTGAATTCTCAGTAGTTTACACTGTGTTATTTTTTGGATCTGAGATGCTTCTTGCTCTGTGCGTGTATATGAGTAAGAGAGAGAGTGTTTACATGTATATATGTATACGCACACCACTGTCTCTATCGGGATGTATCTATATGTAGTTAGTGTGTGTGTTTATGGTGGTCTGTCTAATAGTTAAATTTTTTACAACATACACACAAGCTTCAGGGATTCCTTCTTTTGGAGAGTTCTGAATGCCAAAATGAGGCACTTAGGTTTGATTTTTAAAAAGAATCAGGGTGGGGTCTCTGGGTGGCTCAGTCAGTTAAGCATCTGCCTTCCACTCAGGTCATGATCAAGGGGGTCCTGGGATTGAGCCCCGAATTATGCTCCATGCTCAGCAAGGAGTCTGCTTTTCCCTCTCCTTCTGTACTCTCTCTGAAGTAAATAATTACTAGCTCTCAAAAAAGAATCAGAGACTTTGGAAAAATTTGAATATAAGAATGACATGGAAAAAGTCATTTAGGGAAAAATAACTCAGGACCCATGAAGAGATTGCACTGACCCAAAAACACCACCCTAAGCAAGTAACCATAAGCCACTTAGCACAGCATAACTTTAGTGATCTTTTCTGTTTTCCAGAAAGCAGACAGAGCACAAGGACCTGGACAGAATCAGGGTGAGATGTGGGGCATTGGCATGTATGGAAAGGGACCTAAAGCCTGTTTTTTTCTTTTAAAATAAAAGTACTATACTTACAGAAAGTCAAGAACTACAGAAAAATATAAAGATGGGAGGAAATCACTGAATTGTTCACTTTTTGGTGTGAAGTCCAGTTTCTAGGGTTATTTTCCTCATGATTGATCAGTTCTCTCAAAGGAATTCTTCAAACATTTCTGGCTGGTTAACCACAAAGCTATTTCAAAATTTCTTCATCATGGGGACACCGGTGGTTCAGTCCATTAAGTGTCTGCCTTTGGCTCAGGTTGTGATCTCGGAATCCTGAGATCGAGCCCCATGTCAGGCTCCCTGCTTGAGGCGGGGAGTCTGCTTCTCACTCTCCCTCTGCCCCTCTCCCCCTGCTCATGCTCTCTCTCTGTCCCAAATAAATAAAATAAAATATTAAGAAAAGGAAATTAATTAAAAATTGTCTTTTTAAAAAGATTTTATTTATTTATTTGACAGAGAGAGAGATCACAGGTAGGCAGAGAGGCAGGCAGAAAGAGAGGAGGAAGCAGGTTCCCTGCCGAGCAGAGAGCCCGATGTGGGCCTCGATCCCAGGACCCTGAGATCATGACCTGAGCCGAAGGCAGAGGCTTTAGCCCACGGAGCCACCCAGGCACCCCAAAATAAAGTCTTTTTTTTCTTGATAATGTCCTCATTACAGACTAATAGATCTTTTGATGAATTAATAAATGTATATTGCCTGCAATTCACAGGGTGTGGGGATAGCTGTCATCCACACATTGTGATTCCTCAAGTACAATTCTGTATCACATAATTATTTTGTCATATCTTGAGAAGTCGTTTTGCTTTAAAATGACATAGTATATTTACAGAATGTTGTACACAATCTAAGCGAAACAATCCCTTCCTCCTGGCCCTAAGTGAATTCCAGTGCCCTCCCCGGAAGTAAATCTTGTCACCTGTTCGGAATTTTTCCTTCTGCATCTTTCTTGTGCATTGTTCTTACAGAAAGAAGTGTATAATTTTGGTTCGTATGTGTGTTCCCACATACGTTTGCTTTTCTGCAGCTCACTTTCCATAACTCAACAGTAGTGCTCGGGGATGTTTTCGTATTGATGTGTATGGACGTCACTCCTTCCTTTCAACTTTTGATCTGTGGGCTAGATGGCTCAGGTATCAATGGTTTTTAACCCCAATTGATGGACATTTCCTTTCATCCCCAGGGGTTTAGACTTGTTTGCAGTGACAATCATGGTTAGGTTCTTTAATGCAGGTCTTTCTTTCCCCATCCTTCCATATTTCCTCAACTAGGTCTTACATCTGTATTTTATTTATTTGCAAATATTTTATAGTTTTTAATTGCTATGAAAATTTATCTTTTTTTTCTATTACACTTTTAATGGCTTTGATTCTACTTTTTTTTAGTGGATCTTGTATCTGGTTAATTTCTTGACTATCATTTATTTTATTAGCTTTTTCTCTTATTAATGTCAATTTGTCTCTCCCAGTTTAATATTCTTACTTCTTCTAAATTTTCTTATTTTATGTACCAGTTCAGAAGAGCATTACATTTCTCATTTGCAGTGAGAAAGGCTGGCATTCTGGTCAAGTTGATGACTTGAAACTTTCAATCTTTGAGGTATAACATTTATTGTAAATATCATTCTGGAAGGTCCTTTAAGAAGTTTAGGGATCTTGGGGCGCCTGGGTGGCTCAGTTGGTTAAGCGTCTGCCTTCAGCTCAGGTCATGATCCCGGAGACCTGGGATCGAGCCCCACATCGGGCTGCCTGCTTGGCAGGAACCCTGCTTCTCCCTCTCTCACTCCCCCTGCTTGTGTTCCCTCTCTGGCTGTGTTTCTCTCTGTCAAACAAATAAATAAAATCTTTTTAAAAAAAGTTTAGGGATCTTTTGATGCTATTTCCTTAAGTTAGGAATAAGTTTTAATTTTTCAACACTTTTTCATAGTGAAATTATCATGGTTAGTTTATTTATTTATTTTTTGGCCAGTATTTAATGTGTGCTTCAAAAATGCATTCTTTTTTTTCTTTTAAAGATTTATTGATTTATTTTGGTGGGGGGAGGGGCAGAGAGAGAGAGAGTCTCAAGTCGACTCCCTGCTGAGTGGGGCTTGATGTAACAACCCTGAGATCATGACTTGAGCTGAAGTCAAGAGGCAGATGCTTAACCAACTGAGTCACCCAGGCACCCCTCAAAAATGCGTATTCATCAGGCACGAGATTCTATGTATAAGTAATTGGATCAAGTTTATTGAGTTATTCACCTACTCTAACACTTTACCAATTTTTCCCCCTACTTGAGCTATTGATATTTGAAAAGACTATTAAAGTATTTCATGGTGATGATTTTCCCATGATGTTCTTAGGTGTTTGGTTTATAGATTTCAAAACTGAATATCATTAGATGCCTAATTTATCTGTTGTATTTGTATTTTGTTGCTAGAAATATAAAAAGTTGGGTGTATTTTTTCCCCTTGAAAGTTCTAGCCAACATCCTACAGTTGGCACTGACTGGCTTGGGAGAGTCCCTCTGAGGATCCTAACGCTGTGGCTGGACATAGCCGACAGGCTGGGTCTGGGGGGCAGGTCCATGGTTGGCTTCAAGGATGGGATTGACCCCGTGTAGACAACATGACTGAGGATAGGAAAGAGGGGGTTCTCACAGAAACATGAGAAGGAAATGGATGTTGGGCGGGCTACTATAATAGATGTGTAGTTTCTGTGCCTATCCCTCAAATCAAGGATTCCATGTGGAGATCAAAGAGGAAGACATTCGGGGCACCTGGGTGGCTCAGTCATTAAGCATCTGCCTTCAGCTCAGATCATGATCCTGGGAGTCCCAGGATCGAGCCCCACATTGGGCTCCCTGCTCGGTGGGAAGCCTGCTTCTCCCTCTCTCACTCCCACTGCTTGTGTTCCCTCTCTCGCTGTGTTTCTCTCTGTCAAATAAATAAATAAAATCTTAAAAAAAAAAAAAAAAAAAGAAGACATTCCGGGTAGAATGGAGCTATGAGGCTATGAAGGGTTGGATTGTTTGGGAGAAACGGTATCTTTTGACAAGTTAGAGAGTTGGGGCTGGGTCCTGGAGTGGAATAAAGCTGCTGTCCTTGGGCCAGACCCCGCAGGGGGGGATGGTGTGGGCAGTACTCAGCGAAGACATTTTTATTTTATTTGGCAACAAATGGGGAGCCCCTAATTCAAATATTTCCTGCAAACTTCTACTCTTCCAGAATTACCAGCTGGAGGGGAAAGACCAACGATAAGGACAGGAAGTTCAAGGAAAGAATCCAAGGCAGAAGGCTGACTGATGGGGCTCAGGATACAAATAATACAATCAAAGGAGTGGACAAGAAGCAGGAACCAGGGGCTGTCCGAGAGCGGAAGAGGCGGAGATTCTGGTTTCAGAGGGTGACGCCCAGAAGCGGGTGTCCCCGGGACGTTCGTGACCCTCCCCGAAGGGGACGGTGCCTGCCCACCGGCGTCAGTACGGACATAGTGACGATTGCCCACAGTGAGTGCCACTTGCCTGCCTTTCCCTCTTTCCCTGACCTAGTCCTCACCTCATTTTCTTCTGGTCTCTTTTTCTCTTACAGATTTAGACAGAGTAACTTTTTCTCCAGCTTTCATCCTATTTATTTCCAGTTCACCCACTTGCCTTTCAGCCACTCAACAGATGGATCTCAGCATTTTCTTTTCCCCTCTTTTGGACCTTGTGTGGCTCATCTATGAAATAGTATTGCCTTGTCCTCAGATTCCCTTCCAGTTCTAATATTCTCTCTCCTGCCAAGCTCCGTCTACCTTCCCATCCCCTTACGACTGTTTTCCAGGACTTAGACAAACCCCCTTCTCGTCGTTTCCCCTGGTCTTGTGAAAGCCTACATATTCCCATCCAGTAGTTTTGTATGTGTATCTGGTATTTCCAGCCATATACGGTCAGAATGTATTGGGATGTGTCCCTAACTTACTTTGCCCTTGGACTCTATGCCCACATCACTATGGGGCTACATTGTCTAATGCCATGAAAAACCCATTTGACTTGTGTGGATAATGTATTATTTGTGGAGGGGAGAAGCTTAGATTTGAAACCAGCGGCTAGGCGAGACGCCTTCTGGTGTGTGACTTTTAGCCTCTTTAGGTGGGATTAATGTTTGACTTAAAAGCCTCATACAGATGCTATGAGAATCAGATAAGATACTATTGACCCACTTTAAAAAAAGATTTTATTTATGTATTTGACAGAGAGAGACACAGCGAGAGAGGGAACACAAGCAGGGAGAGTGGGAGAGGATGAAGCAGGCTCCCCACTGAGCAAGGAGCCCAATGTGGGGCTCAATCCCAGGACCCTGAAATCATGTCCTGAGCCAAAGGCAGATGCTTAACGGACTGAGCCACCCAGGTGCCCCATGACCCACTTTTTTCAAGTGGGAAGTTCTGTATAAATAGGAGGCACAGTATTGAGCTTTCATAGATTTATGATGAGTGCCATGTCAAAGGCAAGGTGCAGTCAGGGAGCAAAGCCTGGTCAAAGAGCACAGATTTGTTCTGAGATGCACAGAACATCTAAAATCAAACTACTTCTCCCCACCTGCATGACTGTCACTTTGGTCCATATTCTACCAACCCTCTCCTGGACGACTGTCCTAACTTCCTAATTTGTCTCCCTGCCTGTCTCCCCCCTTGCCTCTTACAATGCCTTCTCCACAAAGCATCCAGAGTGAGCTTTTAAATGTGCAGCTGGCTCACTACTATCCCTGACTTCAACCTTCCATTGGGAGGACCCATCCTGCCTAACCCCCGTTTTGCACCCCATCCCTTCTTTGGGCTCTGTCCACACTGGCTTTGCTTCTCTGACTGCAACAGTCCTCCCCTTCCAGGCTCTGGCTTTTCCTTAGCATTCAGGAAAGTCTCAAATATCACGCTATCTGAGAAGTCCGCCCTAGCACCTTCACTAAAGTAGCGGCCCCTTCTTTTATTTCCCCTGATAATATTCTTCACTATCTAAACATATTTCCATCCTTTGTTTGCTCCTTTATTATATGTAATCTCTGTGATGGAGAAGGCTTCTATTCTCCATGGCATAGTAGGAGTTGTAAAAATAGCACGGAGTAGGTGCCCAGAGATAAATGCTGAATGGATGAGTTAAGAAGGCTTTCATGGTTTTTCATTTGGCTATAGCGTTGGACCAGGCTGGTCTTAAATTCCCGGATTTTATCCCTCATTAAAAATAGTTCTTAAATGCTGTTTTGAATGTCTCTTAAATGTCAGATTTCTTTTTTTAAATAAAGATTTGTATTTACTTGAAGAGAGAGAGTGCAAGTGAGAGAGTATAAGCAGGGGAGCAGCAGAGGGAGAGGGAAAAACAGGCTTCCCGCTGAGCAGGGAGCCCGACATGGAACTTGATCTCAGGACCCCTGAGCCAAAGCAGATGCTCAACCAACTGAGTCACCCAGGTGCCCCTTAAATGTCCAATTTCTATCTTTTTGGCTGAAGCTTACTAGAGCAGCAAGCGAGCATGAGTATCCAGTGAATATTTAGTATGCAGCTATTGTGGGAAATGCAAAGCTCTAGACTATCTTCAAAATCTACTTTTGGAGCCAAATAGAAATGTATTGTTAAACCGGAGGGATTTCAGGTGAAGGGCGACCGTATCTGCCTGCTATTCTTCAAAAGAGCTGCGGCCAAGTCGGAGGCAACGGACCTCATGAATCCTAATTCCAAACAGACTCCTAATGGATTTAGATCTGCTTTTCCTTGTTCATCAGGAAATCCTGCTGCTTCTCAGGCTGTTGGAGAAATCACTCGTGAGCACTCCACGAATTCCCTGCACTCACAAACCCACGTGCGGCATCAGAGAAGGATTCCAATTCTTTAGGGGCCCGTGCAGTGGAATGTGTCTTATGTGGGGATTCTGTTAGAAAGTCAGAGCCCAGATTTGCCCCTGGGGTTACTGCATGTCGCACGCCAAGGCCAGAGCACCGATTTTGGGTCCCCGTAGCATTCTACAGATGCTTTGATTCTTCCTTAGAAATTAATTCCACTTCTCCTTTAGGACATCTTCACAGTCATCGCTCATTTTGTGTTTGGCCGCCTGAATGATGCCTTCTAGTTCTTTCTCGAATGTTGAAAAACCCTGAAAAGAGCCTACAATGTATTTCTATAGGCTTTAGCAGCATGCATTGGCTACTTCTTCCTTTTACTATTATTATTATTTTTTTTTTTTGCAAAGCCACTGAAATTGATTTCTCATCAATTACATGCACATAAACTCAATGCATGGGTGATGTCGCCCCACGTAGTAGAGACAACAACGGCTTGTTGGTGATTCAAGTTTCTCAAGGTCTTACTGACCCAGGTGCACAAGTGCAACACCAGTGATAATCATCCAGACAGCAAATTTTGGTCACGTAGTGCAAATCTGACCCCGTGGGGAGGTGCTGTCACCACACGCGTTCCTCCAGGGTAGACGCTTCTCATCCTTACTGGTGGGTCCCTACCCTCAGCTGTCCAGGAAGGGCATCACCATCCTGGTTCCAGGAACTATGGCAAATAACAGCCTTGCCTATGTCCTGCTTTGTGGTATCTGGTCTACCAACATTGCTGTGTTTGCTTGTGTCCAGTGATGATGAACGCTATGAAGAATCATTAAGCAGGGCAGGGAGGGCACCTGGGTGGCTCAGTCCCTTAAGCGTCTTCTTCGGCTCAGGTCATAATCCCAGGGTCCTGGGATTGAGTCCTGTGTCGAGCTCCCTGCTCAGCAAGAGAGTCTGCTCCTCCCCTCCCTGTGCCCCTCCTGCTTGTGTGCTCACTCTCTCAATCTCTCTCCAATAAATAAAATCTTCAAAAAGAATAATCAAGCAGGGCAGGGAGAAAGGTAAAAGCAAAGGTAATGACTAGCTCATTCAACCACCAAAGGGTCCAATCGTTTTCCTGGGAAAAGTGCAAAAACCACATGATTTCTCCTCTATTTCCAGATTTTCTGGACGTTCTGTAGTATATAAACAGTAGTGCTCATTAATTTATTTATTATTATTTTTTATTATGTTATGTTAGTCACCATACAGTACATCATATAGTCATTATTTTAAACATAGAAGTACTTCACCTAAAAAAAATCTGGAGAGAGAAGACAAATATTGCAGATGCTATTTTTTGTTAAAGTAATATAATGTTTAAAAATAAGTTGACTTTGCTTGGGGCATGCTTTCGAAGGTCAAATTCCAAAAGTATTTCCCTCAACGGGCATTTTTTTTTTTTTTTTAACATTACTCTGACTCGGATTCTTTCTTTCAGAGGGGCACCGGGAGGAGGTGGTTCATTTCCTTCTTCCTTCTTTCTCTTTTTAATCTTCCAGTGGAGAGACAATACAGGTTTGACTCAGGGGACAGGAATGGCCTCACCATCACTTGGAGGTAAGAGGGTCCCCTAAGGAGGCTGGTGTTACTGTTTTCACCAGGGGCCCCAGCTCAAACACTCACTTTTCTTCCAGAAGAAGCCAAATCTGTTTCCTCTCCTAATACACCTGCTTGTGGAATTGTTCCTTGTCCCAGATCCCGCTCTCCCAACACCACACCTTGTAGGACCTCTTTCCCACGAGCTCAGGGAGGGAGAGCCAGGGGAAGACAGGTTTACCAATATCTAGACATGTCTTACCCTTGGGATCCTAAGAGAAAAGGAGTCCCCAGAGCTGTCAGGAGCTGCCAATGCCAGTGCTGTCTTGTTTCCTTGGAAAACAAGTTCTTTTGGGTCTTTTCTTTTCCTTCTTTAGACTGAAGATACTTCCCGGACCCAAGGGGAAGGTAAGTGGAAATACTGTGAACCAGCAGCCATTCCAGCATCCATGACTCGCTGGCCAACAAACAGTGCTTTTACTTGAAGATATGGAATGGGAGGATGAGAAAGAGGTTGGTTCTTTCTCTCTGTCTCTCCCTCCCTCTCTCTTGCCTATGTCATCTGTAATCTATCATCTATCTGGATGCCCATCATCCATTCATCCATCTATCTAGCCAGGGGGGAAGACAAGAGAGAACAGAGTGTGTGTGTGTTTTTTTTAAGATTTTATTTATTAGACAGAGAGAGAGATCACAAGGCAGAGAGAGGAGGAAGCAGGCCCCCTGCCAAGCAGAGAGCCCGATTCGGGCCTCGATCCCAGGACCCTGAGATCACAACCCGAGCCAAAGGCAGAGGCCCAACCCACTGAGCCACCCAGGCATCCCAGAGTGTTTTATTTAAATACAAGTGCTGTAGAAAATTCTGTAGGGTAAGAGTAACCCAGTCTTGGAATTCCTGTTATTTTAAAGACAGGAGAGTATATAATTTTTAGTTCTGGAGCATCCAGGCCAGTTCTAAGGAAGTGTGTCATGGTTTTGCTGTGTTTTTCCTTACCTGGGTATGGCGGCGCCTCATGCAACAGCCCCATCATCCTTTGGAGTCAGTCAGTGTTCTACAGGCACCAATATTGAAACACACACATTCACGTACTCTATTAAGAATAAATGGACTAAATAATGCATCTTTTGTATAAAAAAAAACAAATAAAGCAAGAGTTGGATGGTGACAGAGGGTCTTAATGAGCACCTTGTCTTAGTGGGTTTAGCAGGAGGACCCCTGTCAGATTACCCCTCAGCAGAGTAAGAGTAGGGGAGCAGCCTGTCCTCTGCAGCAAGGACAGATGTGTATTTTTTGGATGGATCTCATGGCCAGTGGCTGAGGCTCAGTGTACACACTCACCCAGTAACTTACGTAAAGTGATTTTTTAGGGGATCGACTAAGCCTTTCTCAGGGTGTAAGAACCATTTTGAGCTAGTTAAGCAAGTTTCACATGATTGGAGGCTTATCTGTCACCTACCTGTTTAGCCATCTCTTTTGTTTATCATGATTTCCAAATAGGAGTTCTTACAAATATAGGGAAAGTTGAATGCATCCCCTCTCTCCAATAGAACGGTCATTATTTGCCCTGATCATCCGTGTCCTCATTCCCTGGGAAAATAGGCTGTCCCCTAGATACCCCTTGAACGACGTGAGCCTGTCTCCACAACACGTGAATATATTCAGAAAGAAGAAAATGCAAACCTCACCAGGTCGTCGTTTTGCCTGGGACTGAGGAGTTGCGTGCCCTGTGACGTGTACTGCTCATTCTTCAAATCTTCATCTGCCTGCTTTGACTTCAGCTGTTGAGGGGTGGTGTGGGTCTGCTTTCCTGTGCTCTCAGCAGGTGTGATCCTCCTCAAACTAAGTAGCAATGGTGGCGGGTGTTGGCGAGGTGGAAATAGGATGCACGGGGTGGGATCCTAGACCAGGTTGAGGATACAAAGACCTAGAGTGTGATGGGACCTAAGTCAGGGAGCTAGTTAGGGCCATAACTGGGACTAGGGAACAAGAATTAAGTGATCTCCTGTAGTCCCCTATAGCGATAACTCGATGGCCCTAACTTCCGGGTTTTGGACATCTAGTTCAAGTAGCCTTTCCACGAATGTGTGTGAAAATCTTCCCAAAGGTGCGGGGTCATTTATCAATTTAAGATACAAATAGCTTGGTCCAGAACAATCTCTGAACTGTATTTGTGGTACAAAGCAACTGTCCAGCAAACAATAGGACATAAAATTCTAGCCATGGGAAGTTGGGTTCAAAAGGATTGATTTGGGGGCTGAGCTTAAGCCCCTCCCCCATATGGTCATTTGGGAGATTCTGTGGTCTTTGACTTTCCAGGAGAGGTCAGAGATGAGGGTTCCAGGAGGGGACACTGAGTAAGTAAGCAAGCAGGGTATGTCCTTTTCTTCAAGCACTATTAGGGTTGCATCCTTTCTCTTTCCAGAATCAGGAGACAGATCACAGTAATAGCCACCCATCAGACTTTCCTCGGTCACCCAGCTGCCTCCACCCTTCACTCATCTCTGAAGGATACCTGAGGCCATGCTGGGTCTTACTTCTTGTGATGCCCCACAGGAGGAAGGTGAGCTGCCTTGGCAGAGGGATGAGATATACAAAATTTTCCCATCCAGTGCAGTGCATACTGGGAGAAAGGACTGATTAAACATTGCAGTAACCCTTATTGATTCCATATTAGTCTTACAATTTCTTTTCTTGTTCAAATCTCTTCTATCCCTTAGTAGCCTGTTTGTCATCAAAAGGGTTTTAAATGAGTGTTAAGAAGACTACTTGGGCAAATAATAGCTAAATACCATTTTAATATGATTTTTCACTAATTCATCTTCAAGAATGTGGGGTAGAATGGATAGCATGTTTCAAAATGACTGTTTCTAAATATTGAATTAATAGAAGAACTAGAAGAAAAAACAGTGGTGAACACCTGGGTAATCTAACAAGAAACGCAAAGGAGCAAAGGAAGAACAATCAGGAAAAAGACATATATTAGACTGTCTGCAGATTTTAAACTCTCTGTACATCAGAAGCAAGCTAAAACAAAAACTTGGGGAGATATCTGTAAAGCTCTACCTCTGTCTCTCTATATAAGAAGACTGAGGTAAAAAAAAAAAGAAGACGACTGAGGTAGACTTAACTTATGAAGTACAATTTTATAAATAATAGACAAAGAGTAAAGTAGGTACGTGCAGGAACAAAAAGTACATAAAATAAATGTAATTGCCCAACAATCACAAAAAATGTTTAAAGCAAGACTGGCAAAGATAAAAAACAATCAAGTGACCTTGGTTGTATGGAAGTGCTGAATCACTGTATTGTATACCCGAAACAAATAACAAATATATTAACTAACTGGAATTTAAATAAAAACTTAAAAAAAAAATGACCTTGGAAAAGGCTAAGAAAAGGCACAGGATGGCCAGAATTCTCAGACGTTTACTGCTAGGGGCGAAAATTGATGAAACTTTTCTATAAAATTGTGTGATGTGACAAAAGTCTTTAAAATGATTATGTCCTCGCATTTACAGTTCTAGGAAATTGCTCTGGGTTAGAGATGGGCTAATCATTGGGAAAACATTAATGATATACTTTCTGGTGAACAAGGTGGTTTATAAGATTATATGTATACTATGATTTCCGTTATTATTTGAATATAAATATTTAAAAAGACCAGCCCAGACAGATTGACTCAAAATGTTAACAATGGCTAGATCTGGGTAAGTAGCTTGGGGGAAATTTCTGATTTTTTCTTCCTGCTTTCCAACTTTTTAATATTTTTCTACATAGAGCCTTCTGTCACTTACATAATAAGGTTTTTTTTAAGTTTTTGCTGCAAATAGCAAAGGCACTAAGATTTAGCCTATTCACTTAGCAAACCAACCCTAGTGGTACAACAATTTTCATTCTAGTTGTCCTTTTTTCCTTTAGTCAAGACCAGCGCTGTCTGTTAGAACTTTCTGCATAGATGGGAATTTTATATGTATCTGTGCTGTCCAGTATGATATCCAGCAGCCACATGTGGTCAGTGAGCACTTAAAATGTGACTAGTATGACTTAAAAACTGAATTTTTCATTTTATTTAATTTTAAAAGCTCCATGTGGCTGGTGGTTACATCCAGAGGTGAACAAGACATTTTATTTTTTATTTTTATTTTTTTAAGATTTTATTTATTTTGACAGAGAGAAACACAGCCAGAGAGGGAACACAAGCAGAGGGAGTGAGAGAGGGAGAAGCAGGCTTCCCGCTGAGCAGGGAGCCCGATGCGGGACTCGATCCTGGGTCTCCGGGATCATGATCTGAGCCGAAGGCAGTCGCTTAACCAACTGAGCCACCCAGGCGCCCCTGAACAAGACATTTTAAACGCTACCTGGTGTGTGTGTGTGTGTGTGTGATGTGTGTGTGTGTGTGTGTGTGTGTGTGTGTGTGTTTCCCAAGGATGTGACAAGGGTGAGCACTTGTTCACCAACATTTGTGTGCATTCTCTCTCTTAGGGGTCTCCTCCATTTCATTTTCAACAGAGGATTCCCATATCCAGAGTCAGATGTAGTTCCCTTGCCTGAGAACTGCATTCTTTTTTTTTTTTTTTAAGATTTTATTTATTTATTTGACAGAAATCACAAGTAGGCAGAGAGGCAGGCAGAGAGAGCAGAGGAAACAGGATCCCTGCTGAGCAGGAAGCCCAACATAGGCCTTGATCCCAGGACCCTGGGATCATGACCTGAGCTGAAGGCAGAAGCTTTAACCCACTGAGCCACCCAGGTGCTCTAGAACTGCATTCTTATTTCTGACTTCATGCTAGACATTTTCACTTGGCTGTCCTCAACATGTTTAGTTCACAGGTCTTCACCTTCCCCATGGAAAAATAGCCCCTACTCTATAAGTGGGAAATTCAGTCTCTTAGACACCTGGGTTGTAAATTGTGAAGACCTCTTTTGCACCCTGTTTTCAAACTCAAAGATGTCCCTTTGTGTCTATCTGTCATTCCCTCCATTTCTACTTTGAAGGCTTTAACTCCTTATGCACAGAATATTCAGCTGCCAGTTGGTCTCTTTGCATCTTTATTACAGTTCCAGGAGCTCCATCCCAAATCCACAGTTTGTACGCTTACTAATATGTCATTAATTCACATTCCACAAACACTGTAGAGTACCTGCTATGTTCATGGCACCATGCCAGGTGCCAGGAGGGGCACAGAGCAGGATGGGATATACTTCCTTCCCATCATGCACTTGCAGTCTAGTCTATGATTTGCAACTTGAGCAAAATAAAATTGTCCAGGCGCCATAGTAGAAGCCCACAGATGGGCTGTGGAAGTTCCAAGAAATAAGAAATTACAGTATTAAAGAAAATCCATGAAAACATGGGTTTGAAGAGTGATAAAATGGATGTAACAGGAGGGACGTGGGAGGACCATTGGAAAGGTTTCAGAGAAAGAAAAAGGAAAGCAGAGGTGAAGCTGGTAAACTGAGAACTCGGTCCCAGATCCCCATGTTGTTGAAGAGCAGGTTCAAGAAGGGGTAGCAGAACAGGAGAGGTGGGAAGTCAGGGACCCCAGTAGAGTTCATCATTTGAACATGTCATTGGTGGGAAACCAACTGTGCCTCCCTAAGGAAGAAGACAAAACCAACACATGAAAAATGAATGGAAATCTACTTTTTCATGCAGCATGGCTTCCGAGATAAGTCAAGCATCTCCCACATTTCCCAGCTGAAAAACAGCCACTTAGTCCAACGTCAGGAGAAGCTGGTGTTTCAGCTGTGTTGAACTTCCTGAAGTCATAAAGTCATAGTACACTTAAAATGATCAACATTCTTTTTTATGGGCGACTTGCAGAATTTTTCAAGGGAAAACTCAACAGTTCTTTTTTTTTTTTAATTTGAACACAAGATTTATTTTAGTTTCCCATCTTTATAATAAATTCGACAATTCTTAATGTTTGCAATTTGAACTGGCTTTGGAACATAGTGTACCTCTAACATGTGTTCCATGACCCAGGGTTTGAGGGGAAGAGGGTGGAATTCAGAGTCTGAGATCTTAGAGTCATTTTCAGTGACGAATAAGATGATGTTGGTATTTACGCATCCCAAAATCATGGTGGAGAGCTCTTATTTAGAGTTCCCACTGTGTACTGGTGTCACTTGCTGGGGTTTCAGAGATGAATAAGAGCCTGTCCTTCAGACAAGGAGTTTTACAGGGGACATGCAGAACTCGTTTGGGGGTGGGGTTGTATTGTCACATGTAAGCCATCATGTGACACTGGAGATGTTTCGGGAGCAGGCTAGCTTAGCTGAAGCAGTAGGTTTGCATAAGGTGTTAATTAAATACAAATCTGAAAGAGAGGTCTGTGTGTGCTGGGATGGTCAGCGAGGAGCCACTGGTTCCCTGCACCAAGGAAGCAACAGAATAAAAGCTGTACTTCAGAAAAATTTCTATATTATAACCTATTGTCTTTTTCTATTTTAGAAAACCAAGATGCATGAATCACACCCACAGCTAAATGAACGATTTGAACCAGGTAGGGAGGATTCTTACTGGAAGCATTTGCTGAGAGGACAGAGAATCTAAAGTCATAAAGCCTGGGATAAAGAAGAGGGTGGTCTCAGACACGAAGAAATTCTTGACTTTGGTATTTTCTGACCCGCTGTTGCAAAACTATAGCCATTTCCTTTGAGAACTGTGTTATGGGAGCCCTGGAACGACCTCAGTCAGGATGTCCTGAAACATAACAGAGCCAGTGCGTTAACCTGCCAAGAATGGGTTTATTTAAAAAACTCATTTCGCCTCTGAAGGAGCCCATAGATCATTTGTAAAGGAGCTAGAAGGCTCTGTTGGAAATTCTCTTGATGGTGATGCTCAGCAGTTCAGGTTAGGATTTTATGGCTTTGAGCTGCAAACCGCAATGAAATCCATGTAATGGAGCGCATCTGAAATGTAGTTCCCATTAAGATACTAGGATGAGCAGGCAAGGGCTTGAAAACAACTCTAATTAACTCAAGAACACAAAAGTTGCACCAGAAAACTAGAATCTTTGTTTAAAAATAGCAAAATGGGAATTCTAAAAATGAAACATAAATGCAGTATCAAAAGCTAAGAACTCAGTAGGTGGATTTGAGAGCAGAGCGGATGAGACAAGATGGGTAAATGCAACTTCAGGTCAATAGAAAATACCCCTGGAGGGGGCACCTGGGTGGCTCAATTGGTTAAGCGACTGCCTTCGGCTCAGGTCATGATCCCGGAGAACCGGGATCGAGCCCCACATGGGGCTCCCTGCTCAGTGGGAAGCCTGCTTCTCCCTCTCTCACTCCCCTTGCGCCCCCTGCTCGTGTTCCCCCTCTGGCTGTGTTTCTCTCTGTCAAAATAAATAAAATCTTAAAAAAAAAAAAAAAGAAAAGAAAAGAAAAGAAAAGACCCCTGGAGGGAATACATTGTGAAATGCTCATTTTGTGGAATACCTTGCAGCAAGACAAAACAGAAATACAAACTACTAGACATATTTTGGCTCCTAGGTATGTGAACAGGTGCTCAGCATCACTGATCATCAGGGAAATGCAAATCAAAACCAGCGAGATATCACCTCACACCTGTCAGAATGGCTAAAGTCCAAAACCCAAGAAACAACAGGTGTTGGCAAAGATGTGGAGAAGAAGCCACTGGGGTACTGCTGGTGGCAATGCACACTGGTGCAGCCACTGTGGAAAGGAGTATGGAGGCTCCTCAAAAAATTAAATGGCATAGATCCAGGAATCCCACTACTAGGTATTTAACCAAAGAATATGAAAACAATAATTCAAAAAAATATATACACCCCATGTTTATTACAGTATTAATTACAATAGCCAAAATGTGGAAGTAGCCCAAGTATCATCCATAGATGAATGGATAAAGATATGGTGTATCTATACAATGGAATATTATCCAGCCATAAAAAGATTGAGATCTTGCCTTTTGTGACAACATGGATGGACCTAGAGGGTGTTATGCCAAGTGAAATAAGTCAGACATAGACAAATACCATGCGATTTCACTTATATGTGGAATCTAAAAAAACAAAACAATGAAGGAGCAAACAAAAAGCAGAAACAGATGCATAAATACAAGGAATAAACTGGTGGGTGTCCTGAGAGGAGGGAATAGGGGGATGGACAAAAAGGGTGGAGGGGAGTGGGAGGTCCAGGATTCCAGTTATCAAAGGAATAAGTCATTGGGATGAAAGATACCGTGTAGGGCATACAGTCAATGGCATTGTAATGGTATCATGTTGTGACAGATGGTTGCTATGCTTGTGGGGAGCATAGCATGATGTATAGAGATATTGAATCACTGTTTTGTATGCCTGATACCAGTGTACCCTTGTGTGTTAACTACATTTCAGTTAAAAAAAATACAAAGTACTGACATATGCAACAAGTGAAATTGACTCATAAAGAAATCGTGTGAGTAAAAGAAGTGAAACACATGCACAAAAAGTATACTCTGTGATTTCCTTTCTATGATACTCAACAGGTAAAAATTATCTATGGGTGGTAGACATCCGTGGTAGTTGCTTCTGGGAGACAGCTATTGACTAGGGAGGAAGAAGCACTCTTAGGTGCTAGAAATGTTCCATAACTTGATTTGTGCCATGATTATGTGGGTACAGACATATAACATTTCACTGAGCTGGACACAGAAGGTCTGTGTACTTTATTATGTATGAGAAACAGTTCAATTTAAAAAATACCAGAAAGGATATTCTTCCCCGTATGATCCCTGTGTATTCCTTCTCACCTTTCTTATACTGGAAGGAAATCCCCTTGGTATCTTCAGTTACTTCTATGGATGCTGGAAAGTCCTCCAAGGAGGAGGGGGCTTGAATGCCTTCAGAAACCTGCAGAGGGTGTACCATGAGTCACTGCCCTTAGAGATAAGAAAAGTCAAGTCATCCTTGGAGAGCATCTACTCTGTGGTCCGGAGGAAGATGGTTAAGACCTTGGCTCTCTGGTGAGTAAATACACCTCTTTAGAGGTACTATGATGATGGCACTGCAGGGACCCTGGGAAACTTTGGCAAAAATCAGTCTCGATTTTTTAAAGTCATTAAAAATACATGCACACGCGTGCAGTCAGCATCTCTTGGGTCTTGCGATGTGCAGCAGAGGAATTTAAAAGGAATAACTGTAGTCTAATTGGGAGATCATTCTTACATTCTCATGGGATGAGCTAGAAAGCATTTAGCTCCAAACAGAAGTGCAGCAGGAGAAACTGTGGCTGAGGAGAAAGAGGTCCTGGGTGGTGGGGGGCAGCTAATGCAGACAGCCTCTGCTCACTCCGTGTTACTTTGCCAAGTTCCGCTGTTCTCTCTTCTTAGTCCTTAGCTGCCCTGTCTGCATTTTCCTCTGGGGTGGATCAGATCACCAGAATTGTCCAGATGGACCAGATGCATGGGTAGCTAGGTTCTGGCTTACTGGCTTTCTATTTGGATTTGCAGGAACATGTACCAGACAATCGGGAGGGATTTGGTAGGGCTGGTGGGTGAGGAACTGGCTTTGAAGGGAGGCAGGCTGAGACTTTGTGGCTGAGCTGAGAAGAAGAGCCCCTTTTTAGTCACTAGAGACCAGTCCCAAGTTTTTAGCCAGATCAAATTTTTGAATTGCTTTCTTTTAAAACATTTGTACAAGAACTCTTAGCTGGCCTGGAATTTTCAAATGATTTATATTGTGGACAGAGAAAGTGGGAGGATATTTATGTATACACCAGATTCTTCATTATGGAAACCCTCAAAATGCATCAGTGTCAAAAATGAGTGTGTCCTTATTGAATACACATGACCTGAGGGAGACCTGAGCCCTCGTCCCTTCTCTTGGATGGAACCTCTAGGAATGGCCATAGTTCCCTCACTTCCTGACGGCCAGGCAATGCCAAGCCAGGGCACAGAAATAGAATGGATATGAGGTGTCCCCTTTCCTCCAGGGTTTCCAGAATCCGGGGGGAATCTCGGGCAAAGTTGTTCTCACCAAGGAACCTTGGGTTTAAGTAACTCTGTAGATTTGAGGTAGCTTCATATTCTGAATTACTTTATGACTAAAGAAAAGAAAGAAATATTTTAATGGATCCACTTTCCTATTTCCTAGTGAGGAGGCATGTGGAACAAAAGATAAAAAAGTGAGTCAATGTATTTTTTTTTGTTTATTTAAATTGAAGACTCTCCATTCAGTTAGGATGGAATGAGATCACAATGGGAACCGTGATGGACCTTTATTAGATAGGATTGCATAATTAGGCTGGAGAGGTACAGACAGATGGACTCATCAGTCCACCTCTCTAACCATTCACCCATTCACCAATTCATCCATCTACCTACCTACCCATTTGCCACCCACCCATCCATTTATCTATTTATCCATACCCATTTTTTTAGAAATTTTATTTATTTATTTGACATAGAGAGAGATCACAAGTAGGCAGAGAGGCAGGCAGAGAGAGAGGAGGAAGCAGAGAACCCAATATGGGCCTCGATCCCAGGACCCTGAGATCATGACCTGAGCTGAAAGCAGAGGCTTTAACCCATTGAGCCACCCAGGCGCCCTCATCCATACCCATTTGCCCACCCATCCAACCATCCACCTATCCATCTATCCATCCATCCACTCATCCTTCCACCCACCCATCTGTCCATCTGTTTATCTGTTCATCCATTCACGCATTCAACCATCCATCCACCCATCCACTCATCTGCCCATCTATCCATCCATCCATCCATCTACCCACCCATCCATCCACTCATCCATCCATCATCCATCCATCCATCCATCCATCCATCCACTCATCCTTCCATCCACCCATTTATCCATCTATTTATCTATTCATCCATTCACCCATTCACCCATCTACCCATCCACCCATCCATCCATCCATTCACCCACCCAACCATCTACCCACCCACCCATCCACTCATCCATTTATCCATCCACCCACCCATTTATCTATTCATCCATCCACCTATCCATCCATCCACCCATCCAACCATCTACCCACCCACCCATTCACTCATCCATCCATCCATCATCCATCCATCCACCCACCCATTTATCTATTCATCCATCCACCCATCCAACCATCTACCCACCCACCCACCCATTTATCTATTCATCCATCCATCCATCCACCCACCTACCCATCCATTTATCTATTCACTCATCTACCCACCCATCCATTCATCCAACCATCCATCCATCTGTCCGTCTATCCATCCATCTACCCACCCAGTCAACATTTATTTATTATACACTATGTGCCAGACACAGTTCTAAGCTTCAGAGGTACTCTGCTGAACAGGGCAGAAAAAGCCTTTTCTCTCATGCAGCCTCCATTTTAGTCAGGAAGACAGACCAAAAAACCCAAGTAAATGCTTCCTTATGTGCTACAAAGAAAAGAAGGGTGATGACAAAACAGCTGGAAGATGACTGATGATTACTCCGGGTTTCAGTTCAACCCCTTTGACTATAGACATTCTTCTCTCACAGTTAAGTTTTCTCTTCTGAATTCTTATGCAGTGTACATTTGGGTCCAATTTATGGGCCTTTATTGGGTACATTGCAGTGGTGGGGCAGGATTTATTGGGCTTTCTTGATAGCAAATATGTTTGTGTGCACAGTCTGCCTGAGGAAGCACACAGGAAGGAACCCATCAAGATAAAGAGAGGATTGTGGAGTTCTGGAACAGGAGATAGACACGGAGTTTCCTTTATATTCTCTCAGTCTCCTGAAATCATATGTAAATCAGTGATGGTGTATTAAGTTCCTCTCAGCCTCGGTAGAGGGGGGAGCCAGTCCTGTGACTCACTGGCATGTCGCTGCTCTGTACAGATGGTTCATTGCTGGAAGGAGGAGAGAAATGTGCTCACACACAGCATGGTGAGGTTTGGACCCAGGACCCTAGTGGGTGCCAGGAGGGCAAGGTGAGTAGATTATCAGCCATGGTGGCAAGACTTCCCCTATCCTTGCCCTCTGCTTCTGTCCCCTGCTCACGTCCCCTCTTCCCTCCCTTGTATTTCATCCTTTAAACTGTTGAAACCAGCTATCCACACCCAAGGCTGTGTCAAATTGTCAGTGTCTTCCTCAATGGCCCCCCATCTGATGGCTTCCTATAAATGCCAGACATGAACCTTTACATCCCGGTCTTTTTCTACTTCTATGGTGCTTCACTCCGACTCATTATTCCTTCTGGAAAATACTTTTTCTTTGACTTTTGGGACACCACTCTTTCTTAATTCCCTTCCAATTCTGAGGGGGAGACCAGATGGACAAGTGGGAAAGGTGTAGCTGGGAAAAGCTTCAGGAAGCAGATGACCTGGCTCCAGGTGGGCTGAGAGGGATAAAGGGATGAGTTCATGGTACAGGAAAGAAGGCAGGGCCACACCTTCACCTCAACCCCTAGTTCCTTCTCTAAAAGATGCAAGTAACTGAGATATTCTGTTATTCTCTTTTTGTAGAGATGAGTTTGTAGGATCAGCTCACATCAGGAGGGTAAGTGAGACATCTTTGATCACATCAAAGTCAAGCTCTGTGAACCTTGATGTCTAACAGTGGTTTTCACCCTGTGGGATAGGGGTGTGATCTTGTTTCCCTGGGGGCATTCAGCAATTTCTAGGGACATTTTTAGTTGCCACAGCCTGGGGACAGGCAAGCAGTGCCACTAGCCAGTGGAGGCCAAGGATGTTGCTAATCACTCTACAGTGTACAGGTCAGCCCCCTGCAGTGAAGAATTATCTAGCCCCAGATGTAAATAGTACCAAGATTGAGAAACACCAATGTACATTCTTCCTAATTTATTTCTTCATCTTCTACGTTGTTTTGTTTAGTATTTTAAGCCACAAGTTAGCATTAGCATAGTTCAGTGGTTCTCCAACTTTAGCAAGATTACCTGGAGGACTCATCCTGCCCTCTGGATTCCCATCCAGCAGATCTGGGGTACAGCCTGAGATTTCATATCTCCAATGAAGTCCTGGGTGATGCTGCTTTTCTGAGGACAACACCTTGAGAACTCCCACCATAGTTTTATTTTTTTTTTCTTGGAAAATGCCCTCCAAAGCAATGTTTTTAATTTCAGGTCTAAGTACCTACCAAGTTACACAAGGGGCTCTTGGACCCCATGAGTCCAGCGTGCCATGATCCCAGTAGGGGACAGAGGCTGGACAGTTTTCTTGCTCAACCTCAGAAAGAATGAGGGGCCCTGTGTGTGTGTGTGTGTGTGTGTGTGTGTGTGTGTGTGTGCGCGCGTGCACGCAGTACCCATGCCTTGCTTATCCCGGAATAGTAAATGTGCCATTTGAAGCAAGAGTACACTTTTGTGGTCTGGCTTTACTCCATTTTGGGTCAAGTTCAGTGTTCCAGGTCAGTAGACAAACATAAGACAACTCTGATCCAAGTCCCAACCAGGAACTCATTTACACTGAAGCACAGTCATGAAAATGATTCTTGAGGTTCTTACTTCATTTAAAAGAAAAATATGGGGTGCCTGGGTGGCTCAGTGGTTAAGCCTCTGCCTTCAACTCAGGTCATGATCCCAGAGTCCCAGGATCGAGCCCCACATTGGGCTGCCTGCTCGGCGGGAAGCCCACTTCTCCCTCTCTCACTCCCACTGCTTGTGTTCCCTCTCTGGCTGTGTTTCTCTGTCAAAGAAATAACATCTTTAAAGAAAAAAAAAGAAAAATCTTCCTGCCCCCAAAATAGTGTTATGTGCATTTTAGATCATTATAAAATATAGATAAACAAAAATTTAAAAATCCTACCAGCTCAAAATTGCCATCAATGCCAAAGCTTTGTCCATCCATATATGTATGTTTTGTACCCTGCATTTTATGGTTAATGATCTTCACCTTAGCAATACCTTTCCATCTTCTCTAATATTTGGGCTATATTCAGCTTTCCACAATTGGGACCCAGTTCCCTTTCCAGAATCCAGGTCCGCACTTTGTATCTGGAGTTAGGTCCTCTAAAGCTCGCAATCTATAACCTCATCCCTTTTTCTCACAATACTGACCTGCTGATGAGAACAGGCCAGTTAAACATAAAATTTCCCCAGTTCTGAGTGGTGCTTCTTCAGCATACTCCTTGGCTTGTTCCTTTATCCCTAGTACCTTATACCTGGAATTATATTTGAGGGTTTGACATCATCAGTCTTCATGCTGCAGATTTCTGTTAGTACACCTCATAGGTAAGGTTTGGTATTCTTACTGTGTCTATCATAAGATATATAATGTCCAGTCGACCTGCCTAACTACACGCTGACATTGACCTCTCCATGATGGCAATGACTGTCTGGTGCCTCCATGGTTCATCCATTTCATCCCTTGCAACGAGGAGGTAATCTGTGGATTTTAATTTTTGTAGTATGAATTTCCAATTCCTCATGAAGTCTTTAAAGTGCTTAAAATTTTTTATTTATAAACAGTTTTACTGAAATATAGTTATTATACAATAAACCCATATTTAAAATGTACAATTTGATATGCGTTGACATCTATCTCCATAAAACTATCACCACCGTCATAATAATAATGTATCATCACTCCCTAAAGTATCCTCAGGTCCCTTTGTAATTTCTCCCTCCCCCCTCCCTGTACCCCAGTGGCTGCCCTCTGTCCCCAGGAAATCATCCATCTGCTTTCTGTCACTAAGTCACTGCAGATCAACTTGCATTTTCTAGAATTTTTAAAAAACCATGCAGTACACACTTCTGGCTTCCTTCATTCAGCATAATTTTTTGAGATTTATGCACATTGATGCATGGATTGATAGCTGACTTGTTTTTATGCCTGGGCCATATTCTCTTGCGTGCGTTTCCCACAGTTTATCCATTCATCCAGTTGGTGGACCTTTGGGTTATTTCCTCTTTTTTGGGTGTCACTAAAACTGCTGTAAATATTTGTGTACAAGTCTTTGGGTGGATGTATTCTCTCCTCTCTCTTGGAGATGTACACAGGAATGGAACGGCCAGACCATATACAAGAAATGGTGGTACTATTTTCAAAAGTGGTTGTAGCATTTTCCACTTCCACCAGCAGGGAATGAGAGTTCCAGTTGCTCCGTATCTTTACCAATATTAGTATAGTTCAGCCTTTTTAAGTGTAACTATACTGTTAGATGTGTGGTGGTGTCTCACTTTGGTTTTGATTTCCCTGTTGCATTAGGATGTTAAAAGTCTTCTCGCATGCTTATTGAACTACCTTCTATCTGTTTGTGTAAAGTGCCTGTTCAAACGTTTCACCCATTCTGAATTAGGTTGTTGGTATTTTGGTTGAGTTTTGAGAATTATTTGTGTATTTTGGATATAAGTTCTCCTTCAGGTAGGTGATTTACAAATATTTTCTGCTGCTTGTTTCTTCATTCTGTACAGGGAGACCAGGGGCTGGAAGAGGCCTTGAAGTAAGTCTATTCTGAGGCCCTTTTTTGTAGATGAGGAAAATTGAACCAGAAAGGTCAAGTGACTTGCCCAGGGCTGCACAGTAAATGGGTGACCAAGCTTAGATCAGGGCCTTTGTCTCACAGCAGGCTTGCCTCTTTGAGCTTCATCCATTAAATAATTTCACTTGGGTTATTGAGAACTAAAATATCCAGTCAGACTAGCTATGTGTCACTATGAAGACCCAAAGTTGCATTATTAAATTTCTACTGACCTTCCCCAAACTTAAAAAAAAAACCATTACTGATTGGATTCAAGCTGATATTCTAAGTAGACAGATCCCCTTGAGCAGCTGTTTTTAGAATGTTAATATGCCTAGAACCGTTCTCTCACTCAAAATGATATCTTGTGATTATTCTCAGACAGTGCAAAAGAAGAGAGGAAACAAAATTCCTGTTCTGACCCACAGCCTGGTCAGATTTGGCTCGAGGACCCTTGTGGGAGCCAAGAGGGCAGCAGATATTTCTGAGCAGTGAGTAGATCTGGGTGGATGGATGGGAGGAGCTTGTCAAAGAGATACCGGGACCTAAGAGATCACAGATCTAGAGGACCATAACATTAGAAGGGAATTTGGAATGCATCTTGTCCCCTCTGGCCCATTCGCTGATATGAAAAAGGCATGAATATTTGCCTTGGCCAAAGTGGCCCACTGACAGAGGAAATATGGTTCAGTTGAGAGATAACTGTGACCAGTATGTATGGAGATTAGGAGAGTGGGATTGTGGGTCAACCATCCTGAGACTGAATGGGGAAAGGAAGAAAGAAAATACCAAAATCTCTCAAGAGAATTTATTATCTTGGTCATGGTCTCAACTGTAGCATCAAGTAAAGACAGAAATCCTATGGAGCTCAAGCCATCTTGCCATCCATTTCTGGTTTACTTTATCCATAGCTTGATGGAGGCACAGAGCCATTTTGCAGACATTTTTTCCCTTCAGCAGTTATGAGCTGACACAATCTCAAAGGTGAACTGTAACACGAATCCATGTATGCAGGCTTAGATTTAGGTTTAAAAAGTCAATTTCATAAGTACAGCTCTGTGCAGGCAATGCATCCTTGCATCTTCTGAGCTGGACCATGCCTTGAGCTCCTAGGGTCTTGTGTTAAGAGAAACATTAGAAAAATTGTTACCATATTGGAAAGGTGGGTGGTGAGGGGACTGGAAACCATGTTTTTTGGGGAAGGGTTGGAGAAATTGGGGATTTTAAACAAGGCCTGGGAGGAGAATCATGAGCTGGGATGGTAGTGTTCAGTTATCGAAAGGGTACCTTACGGAAGACGGATTCCATTTCTTCTGAATTGCCCTTGATGAATCAAGGAGAAGAAACAGATGTGAAGGTAGACCCTGGCTTCCTGAAAGGACACCCTTTCTGTTTAGTTTTCACTGACTTGGATGGGCTGCCTCACCGAGGAGTGGCATGAAGGTCATACTGGGTTTCCCGCATTTGTAAGAAGTTAGGGTTTGCAGACCTCAAGGAGTCTTACCTGTGCTACGATGCAGCACCTCTACCTTATTCCTTCTCTTTCCCCTCTTTCTCTTTTCCCAGTGCATTGCCTTGTATGGGTGCTCACAGCATGGGTAAGACCATATGCAACACAGATCTTACTTTCTCTTTGTAGGCACTCCTGGGGAAAATACTGCTTCATATTATCACTAATAGACTGCTAAGTGTATATTATCACTAATATACTACGAATAAACCCCTTTACTAAGGGGTGAAGTGGAAGAGAACTCTTCTTTGGCTTACAGATGCTTTCTCACTATTTGAATCAGGGTTCTCAAGAAGTAGAACCAATAAAATGTATATATGGGAAGAGATTTATTTCGAGAAAATGGCTCACATGAATGGGGAGGATGGCACACTGGAGACTCAGGAAGGAGCTGCAGGTCAAGTCCAGAGACTGGGGACTGGCTCTGGGAAGGACAGGTTTTTGTTCTATTTAGGCCTTCAACTGATTAGATGAGGCCCACCCACATTATGGAAGGTGATCTACTCTAGTCAGAGTCCATTTAAATTTAAATGTAAATATCATCCAAAAACACCCTCACAGGAACACCCAGCATAATGTCTGACCAAATCTCTGGGTACCCCGTGGCCCAGCCAAGTTGATATATAAGATTAGCCATCCCCCTCCATATACAATTTTTTGTGTCTATCCCTGGAACACTTTTTGGCAAGAGTTTTGTAGAAGCAAGTGTCCTCCCTCACTCTTTTCATGTGTTAGACATTGCTGTTAATCCCTGCATCAGTCCGCAAGAAGCAAGAACTTTCATTTCCCTATGTGAAGTATCTAAAATAGTCAAATTCATAGAATCACAGAGTGGATAGTAGTTGCTGAAAGCTGGGGGAGGGGGAGATGGGGCTGTATTAATCAATAGGCATAAAGCCTCATTTGAGCAGGAGGAATTAGCCCTAGAGATGTGCTGTACAACAGTGTCCCTATCTCCAACAATTATGTACAGTACCCAAGCATTTGTTAAGAAGGTAGACCCCTGAACAAATTGTAAACTGTTCTTACCAACTTCAAAAAAAAATTAGCAAAGGAGATGGAGGTTCGGGGAGGCCAGGACACTTGCCTGAGATTGTACAACCCCGAAGAGGCCAAGACAGGTCCAGCTCTTACTGTGTCCACAGCAAACGGTCCCAACTACTAGGCCATCCAGCCCCCCTACAGAGGTGGACAGACCCTCAGGCTCACAGCAGAACCTTGCCCTCTGCTTGGCCTCACGTCATTTCAGACCATGGGAGTTCTCACCATCTTCCCTGTACTTTGTCTAGGGAGCAGGCAGCTGGAGTCAGGAATCAGAAAAGGGTGAGTGACATTATAAATATATGACTTTCTACCCTCCCTCACCGCTATTTTCTGTCCAGGGAAAGGAGGGAGAAAAATTCTACGCAGGGGTATCTGCAAGGGGAATGTAACTTTGTCCAAGATGGCCTAGGGATCATGAGCAGTCATGGAGGAAAGTCCTAACTAGCATGCTTCCCCATAAATGACTTTGAGCAATAGTTTCTTAATTAAAAGAAATACTGTTGTTTCATTGGTTCTGGGCATGCTTGTTTTCACACTTTACCATCTCTGAAATTGGGATGTGTTTCACCTTATTTCATAGTCTACTTGGCTGCTAGAAATTTTTTTCCTTAAGAATATATTTTTAGGGGCACCTGGGTGGCTCAGTTGGTTAAGCGACTGCCTTCGGCTCAGGTCATGATCCTGGAGACCTGGGATCGAGTCCCACATCGGGCTCCTTGCTCGGCAGGAAGCCTGCTTCTCCCTCTCTCACTCCCCCTGCTTGTGTTCCCACTCTGGCTGTGTTTCTCTCTGCCAAATAAATAAAATCTTAAAAAAGAAATTAAAAAAATATATTTTTAAAGCTAAAAAGAGGATGTATTTTTTAAAACCATAGTACTAATGAAATACAGTTGCTATGTCATGTGACAATTGGGTCAGATCAACTGTTGCTTACAATAGTTATTCATGAGCTAGAACTGTGGGTTTGCTCTTCAAAATTTAAGAATTATCATGCAGTAAAATGAACTTTTATGGGGTATGTGTATGGTCTGTGTGTTTTAACCACATACAGGTTCAGGAAATCACCACCACAGTTAAGATGCAGAACAACTCCAGTCACTCCCCAAAATCTCTCTTGTGTTATCCCTTTATAGTCTCTCTTTCCAAATGCCCCCCAACCCCTGGCAATCACTGATTTCTTCTCTATAGTTGTATCTTTTTGAGAAGGTCATATAAAGGGACTCATACAGTATGCAAGATCTGAGACTAGCTTTTTTTTCACTTAAAATTCCTTTGTGATTCATTTAAGCTACTGCCTACTGCCTGTGCCAATAGTTGGCTCTTTTTTTTTTCTGAGTAGTGTTTCATTATATGGATAAACTACAGTTGTTAATTCATCTACCTGTTGAAGAAAGTTATATTGCTTCCATATTTAAGCAGTTATAAATAGAGCATCTGTAAACATTCATGTACAGGTTCCTGTATGAATACAAGTTTGTTTCTCGAGGGCAAATCTCTCAGTGTGGGATCATTGGGTCACATGGTATATGTAAGGTTTAGCTTTGAAGAGACTGCCAAACCATTTTCCAAAGTGGCTGCACCGTTTTGTATTCCCACCAGCAATGTCTGAGAATTCTGGTTGGTCTGCATCCTTGCCAGCACTTAAGACTGTATGTTTCATTTTAACCATTCTCATAGGTAAAGAATGGTATTGCTCTGTGATTTTAATTTGCATGACTCTGATGGCTGATGGCGATGAACAACTTTTCATGGCCTTGTTATCCACGTATATTCTTTGATTCAGTATATGTTCAAGTCTTTTGTCCACTTTTGGAATTGGTGGTTTTTCTGTTGTTGAGTTTGAGGGTTCTTTATATATGCTAGCTACAAATCCTTTGTGGAATACCCAAACTGTAGCTTGTCTTTTCGTTCTCTTAAAAGTGTCATTCAGAAGGCAAATGTTTTCATTTTGATGAAGTCCAACTAATTTTTTTTAAACTTAGAGTTTTTGCTCTTGGTCACATCAAAAAACTTTTTGCCTAACCCTGGGTCTCCCAGATTTTCTGTTTTCATGTAGCAAAACTTTTTATAGTTTTAAATTTTAATCTGTGATTCATTTTGGGTTAATTTTACATAAAGTATGAGAATTTCAATTGAGGTTCCCTTTTTTTGCATATAGAGTTTGAATATTCCAGCCGTGTTTGTTGCCAAGACCATCCTTTCTTTTTTGAGTTGTTTGTGCAGATCTTTCTGAAACTAATGGGCCATGTTAAGTGGAATCTTTCTGGAATCTTTGTTCTCTTTTTCCCTTTTCACCAATATACATTGTCTCCATTACAGTAAGTGGCTCACTTTGGTTTTAAATGAATGTCATTCTACGAAAGGGATTTGTCACAACCCATGTAATGTGACATGTTGACCTAGGCTGAGTTGACATGCTGGGTAGTAAGAATCAGAAGAGGAAGGAAGGAAGCTTCAGAGAGGTGAGAATGGCCATCTCTTGAGATGTGGAATCCCGAGCAGGGAAGGGCTGAGGGGTACGGGTGAGTCAGTTGCACTCTGACTTTTTATACTCTGTCTCTATTTTACTTTGGAACGTTCAGTATCAATTTTTGTTATATAAAAAAGGAATGTAGATAAATGGGCAACACCAGTGGGCATTTTGGAGGGATTGGTAATGTTCTGCTTTTTGCTGTGGGTGCGGTTGAGCAGGTGTCTTCCTCTTCCACAAACCCACTAAACTGTCTGCGTAAGCTCTGTGCACTTTTCTCCTCGTGTATCACATACTTTAATCAAATAGTTTACAAAAAATGTAACCACCTCAGGGACTGGGATTGTGAGCTTAGAGAAAAGATGGAGAATGTTACTTTTCACATTATAACCTTCTGTTGTGTTATTCCCCCCTCCCCTGTGTTTTGATGTATTACCTTTACAAAACAATATTCAAAGGGATTTTCAGCATGTCAACTATAAAGAGAGAAGAAGTGGACCTTTATATAATGCACATGGTGACGATGCCCAAGACAAAGCTCTAAGAGAAAAAAAAAAAAAGCTGTGGAACAGTATGGTATAGTATGATGCTTAAAAAAAAAACAAAAACTAAAGAAAGACTGGAAAGCCATGTACTGCTTGGCTTTTTTTCTTCCTTAACTGTGTTTCCTTAATTGTATATATAAGGAACAGAATTTTGAGAAGCGGTAGGGATTCCATTTTCAATATCATACTTTGCTGCATGGAACTTTTCCAGAATGAACATGTATCCATTTGATAATTGTATAAAAAGATTAAAAATGGGACAGTTAGTTATAAGATAATAAAATTAATGGACACCCTGACATAGGTGTTTCAGTCGATCTTAGGTGGTCATGTTCGTTGGGGTCTCCTTGAGACCACAGCCTCGACATCTGTAATATCTGGGACGTGGTAGTTCTCACTCAATGCTACTTAAGATAAAATACACAAACAGTAAAAGTACTCCTTGGGACTTGTTCAAGTTAGTGTTGTCATTTTGCTTTGGCTCATGACTTTCAACTTTTCTTTAGGTCAGTCTTTTTCACTAATGCGCTATGATCAATTCTCCAGAACAAGACTTAACAAGACCCCAGAGCCGGGGAGGGGAAATCAGTCATGTATAAAAATAATAAGCTAGATCATAAATATGGAAGTGTAAATTACATACGCCAACAGTTTGAAGAAGAAGAAAGCAGTCGCTTATGGTCCCACCATTCAGCTTAAGAGATGCCAATTTGACCAGCACATCTGAAGTCTTGGTTTCTCTGCTTGGTCACGTCCCCGCTTCTGGCCGGCATGGGAGTAGCCATTCTCGTGATGTCTTCAGATCCTTCTCTGGCTTCACTTTAGAGTTTCATCACCTGTGTTTATGTCCAAACTCAAGCTGGCCAGTTTTTCTATCCCAGAAATTTGTCATGGAGTGAGGAGGGTTTGAGAGACACAGCTCTCTCTGGAGAATCAAGCTGTGAGATTCTACACATTTAGATTTGACAAATTCAGATTTGACATCTCAGCAAATCAAGGGCTGGGACAAGCCAGAGCTGCTTGGGAGCACAGATCCAGAATACACAGGAAGACAGCTGACAAAGAGAAGAGAAAATGGGACAGACACATAGAAAGAATCAGACAAGATACCCTGGAGGGAGAGGGAGAGGGAATGGGAGAGGGAGAGGGAGAGGGAGAGGAAGAGAGAGAGAGAGAGAGAGAGAGAGAGAGAGAGAGAGAGAGATCCCCCTAACTGCAGCTTTAGAGAATGCTGATTTGTTTTTGAGAAACTTTGCCCTTATTCTTTCAATAAATCTCCTTTTCACATGAACGAGTTTGAGTAAATTTCCATCCCTTGCCAACTATGGGATCCCTAAAATGTTGATAAACCTCAAATGGGGCCAACTTCCAAAAAGTCTTCCGTCTTAGCTGGGGTTTGCCTGAAGATGGAGCCTGGGACAAGGACTGGAGGAGGTAGTTTTGGGGAAGGTGACCCCAGGAAACAGAGTTGGGGAGAGGGAAGGGCAGAAGAAAACACCAATAGAGTACACTTTATGGAGCTGGTACCCCTGTGAGCAGCTGGACTCAGTCCTGTTGCAGGCCCTGCAAGAACCACATAGAACGTATGTCACATTTGCCCATCCACTGCCCGCCAACTCCTGTCCCCTGTCCCTCTGGGACATTAACTCCTCTGCAGTTCCGGACTACATCGTCAAGGTCTGAAAGCATTTTTACACTTTAGAAAAAACGCTGAGACAGAAAAGTGCAGAGGGGGAAGTGGAACGCACTGTAAATGGACTTCCTCTTATTACTCTCTTCATAATGTTTTCTTCCCTCTAGCTTACTTTATGCATACTTTATGGATACAGTAGAGAATGCATATAACATGCAAATGATGTATTAATTGACAATGTTATCAGTAAGGCTTCCGGTCAACAGTAGACTTTAGTAGTGAAGTCTGGGGGCAAGTCAAGGGTTAATATGTAGCTTTTTGACTGTGTGGGGGTCAGTGCCCCTAACCCCTATGTTCAAGGGCCAACTGTACAAAGAAAGGCTGTTCTGCCTGCAAAATATCTTGTCAGAGCATCTTCATTTTCTCTGGGAAAACCACCCCTTCCCCATTCTGTCCATCAAAGCCGCCCCTTCTCCTGTCCTGCTATGGACACATGGTCCAGGCCCAGGATCTGACACGTGGTGGTGATTTCAAGATGGTCACATGGCCCCAGTGAGTGGGTGTGAGTACCTTAGTTTGAACTAATGGGAAAGAGGAATCTCTATTTAGGTTTTAAGCAGTTAGGGTGTGAACCTGGAGCTGTTGGTTTTCATCTTGTCTTGATGAAGGACAGAGTCTATTGAGAGTGAAGCCCAGCCACTAGAATATGTTGCTGAGAGATGGAAAAAAAACCAAAAAACCCGCATAAACAGCCCCCTCCAAACCCATAGGGGAGAGCTCTTCCCTCCTTGCCTCCTTATAGCTCCTGGTGGTTGTTGGTTCCTTGGCTCGTAGCTCTAGCATTCCAGTCTCTGTTTTGGTCATCACTGGCATTCTCCCTGTGTGTCTGTCTTTACACGGCTCTCATCTCACAAGGACAACTGTTACATTGAATTTGGGGTCTCACCTTCCCCAGCGTGCGTTCATGTTAACCCGTTACATCTGCCATGACCCTATTTTCAAGTCAGGTCACATTTTGAGGGACTAGGACTAGGGGGGACTAGGGGTCCTGTGACATCACTCTGTGGTCTGGGATGGCCACTGGCCCCTGTGACTCTGTGACTCAGTCCAGTCCCCGAACCCTCCCCAAGCTGTCCCAGTTTTGCCCTGAGTATCTCACAGAGCAGGGTCACCCTGAATTTCCTCATCTGTGAAGTGGATTTGTCAGCCCTGCCAGTGACTCAAGATTCCGGAAGTCGGACAGGGTCACGGTGAGGAATGCTCATCGGAGACTGGGAAGTGCCTGGAATTTTGCCGGATTACACCTGTGCTGTGTGGGAAGTCCACGGACAGGTGACTTGGAGCCACAGTGACACCTGGTGGCCACTCCACATACTGCAGGACACTTCCCCCATTCCCAACTTAACATCCCCACCCCCCACTCTGTTTCAGAGAAGCATCTTGGGCTTTCCTTTGCTAACGGTGAGAGAACCCATTGCCAGAGGGCAGTAGACACTGAGGAGACACAGGGACATCTGAAAACATTAGGGGCTAGCTAGCCAGAGGGAGACTGAAGTACAGGGACAGGAATTCAACTTCAGGGACTTTGGGGTGCGGGCCAGTCAGTCCTGCTCAGGCTGTGTCCTCCTGCAGGACCCCAGCTTCCTTGGGTGCAGGGCAGCCAGTGGGCAGGGGGATATTGGAGGTGTCTCCCACGGACATGGGAGTTCCTCCTGCTTTGTTCTCCATATGGCTTCTCTGGGGAGTCCAGGGTCGGAGGTCTGAGTCCCCCATTTTGGAGTCCTTGTGGCTTCAGCGCTTCCTGTCCCAAAGCTGCATTTCTGTCCACTGCTCAGCAGACCCTCCTAATCCTGGAGCCACATCTTGACCATCAACCTTATCCTGGCGGGGGGCGGGGACTGGGAGCCACAGTGGTCACATGACCCTGGGCATTCCACTTCTTAGATTTAGGTTTCTACAGGTACATCTGTGTACAGTATATATTTCAATTTTGTAAGCAGCTTGGGTCTACTGGTGGGGGTGAGGGGGAGGAAGGGGCAGACAGTTGAGCCCTCTTTCATTTATGCATATTGGGAAAGTTTAAATCAGCAGTTGCGATATTAGTGCAAAAAAAGTACCCTACACTTTCCAAGATCCCCAAAATCATGAACTACATTTGATGGGATATCTCTACCGTTCCAGAAAGTTCTGTCTGGTGGTACAGCCCTGGAGGGTTGCCAAGGCCTGTTTCTGTTGTTGGAAGCCGACACTGGCAAGTCAGTCTTATATAAACTGGAGGTGGCTTTCTAAGTCCTGAGCGGGCTGGAGGGTACAGTGCATGCATGCATGCGTGTCTCCAAGGGGGCTGGACCCATTAGAGTTCATGATTTTCTTCTGCTCGGTGTCACCCTACAGAGTAAGGAAGCTTCTGGTAGTGTGCCTTGGGAATGTCAAGTGGGAGAGACCCAGAGACTCTGCAGAGACTGGGCAGGCGTCTGGGCCATCCTCCCTTGGTGGAGAACATCTCCTGCAGGCAGGTGTAGGTTAGGGACATGGCTCGTGTTGGGCCCCCGTGTGGAGAGGACAGAGGACCAGCACCTTGCCAGGAAAGTCTTTATTGCCATCAAGGTGACCTGTCTGGCCCCCAGCAGTTAGCCCTCTTCTGGGACACTGAGTTTCTCCTTCACCCCACAGGCCACCACGGCGAAGAAGAACTCTGGGAAGAAGGTGCGGATGTACACGGCGGCCTTGGGGATAGGGTTGGCCATGAAGACCTCTTGTTTCTTCCGTCTCACGGTGCGCATCACCTCCTCTGCAACGTCCACGGGGTGTACCCCATAGGTCAGCTTCCTGAAAAAGACTGAACAGCTCCCAGGAGGAGCATGGGTTACAACCTCTGGGGGCCCAAAGAGAGGGACCGGGGCGGGGGAGGGGGACTGGGCCTGGAGTCACAGGCTCCCAGCCAGCTCTGCCCTCTAGTGGCCATGAGGCCCTGGGGAACACTCTTCACCCCTTGAGCCTCAGCTTCTTCCTCAATGAAGTGGGCATATAGTTTCCTGCCCTATTCACTTCGCGGGGTGGTTGTGAGCCTTTGCAGGGAAGAAAAAGAGCTGAAGGAAGGTGCCCAATAAATTAAGGGGCTGTTGTTTATAGCTGTTGGGAAGCTGAGCTTGTGAAGAGCCTCCTGGTGCCGCCTGTCCACATCTGGGGTCATCTTGTTTCCCTAGCACAGAGAGAACCTTGGGCAGGGCGAAGCAGCTTTCTGTTCAGAACATTCTAGAAGAGTGGTAATTAAACTGCACTTACAGAGCACTTGCTGTGTGCTAGTTGCTGTCATAAAACCTCTCTGAGCCGGAACCTTGAGTCTTCCCAATATCTGGGCAAGGCCGGTACTACCATCACTCCTCACTTTCTAAAGGAGAAACTGAGGCACAGAGTTCGAGGGAATTGCCCATGTTCAAACACTGAGGGTACAAGAGAGGCAAGCTCCAAGTATAGACAGTCCTGTGCCAGGCTTTCAGCCTCGACTCTGTGTGGCCTCGAAGAGAAAGGGGCGGGGGGAAGGGTAGAGAGGTCTTGAAGATCAAATCTGGCTATTCCACGTGGGAAACTGAGGCCCTCGGAGATGCAGTCCCATGGCCAAGGTCTTAGGGCCTGTGAGTGATGGAGCCTAGCTCAGGCCTAGGTCTGCTAGTTGCGGGTTAGGATTCTCTCAACCTGGTGCCTCAGGACTGAAGTTTGGGGGCCCCCCTCCCTGCTGTTAGTCAGGTGCAGGGTTCACCCCCCAGTCATGGGCTTCAGGAACACACCCCAGGCCCAGTGACACCAGGCTGCCCCCTCCCAGTCCCCTGTACTTCCAGATTCCTTCGGAAAGCTCACATTTCCAGATGGAGGCTTCCCAGTTTCCTTGGCCTGAATCAATGTGGTAGGACTGGATGAAAGTGGGGCTCACGGTGCTAACAACAACATCATATTCCTCCACTTCGGCTCGGAGACAGTCGAAGAAGCCTAGGGCAGCGTGCTTGGAGGCAGCATCTGGAAGAGAAACCGGCCAGGGTGGGTGCGGGGGGCGGGGTGGGGGGAGGCCGGCCCTGCTCCCCAGGGTGGGTGTTGGCCACAGAGGAACACATGTTCCCACGTCTCAGCTAAGGAGGACTCATATGTCACCCAGCACAGACGGGGACAGAGAGCCCTCAGGGAGTGGTGCACGGAAGCAGAGATGGGATCGAAGCCCACGTAGCCACCTGTCCTTTAGGGCACTTCGGGCAAACAGCTTTCTCTGTCTGAGGCTCAGTTTTCTTATCGATAAAATGGGGACAATATCTCCACTGGCAAGTGGTGGTGAAGATGGAAAGAGGAAATGCGTGACGCCTGGCCCAGGTATGAATTCCCATTCCTTCCCGGTAAGGCCGGTACCGAGTGATTCCCTCCCTGTAAGAGCGGTACCAGCAGACGCCCCGAGAGCCCGGAGCGGGTCTCCCCTCCCGCTTCCCAGCCCTTTGCCTCCAAGGTCCTGCCCGACTGAGCTACTCACTGAATTCACTCCAAATGGATAAGGCGATGGGCTGAGTAAACAAGAACACTTCCAGGAATTCAACAAGAACAGAGTGGACATCCCTTAAAGCTTTGGGGGCTTAGAGATGCCTCTGGGGTCTGATGAATCTCAGCTTTCCATTTCAGGGGTGTCAGTTGGAAGCTGAATGAGGGGGGGGGTCCTGTGGTCTCTGCCCCCTCCAAGGCAGTCCTAGTGAGGAGTGGGGGTGTGTGTGCTTGCCAGACAGCTGTAGGAAGCTTTCGGGCTCCTCACCATGCGGGGTCAAGAACACAGGGGCCCGGGGCCCGAGGCCCGGGGACCTCTCCCAGGAGACAAAGACAGTGACAAGACAGCTTCCCAGAGCTGCGGTGAGGATCCAGCAAGGTGGGACCAGCCCACCGTGCCTGGCCTGGGGAACCCCTCGGAGGAGGAGTCACTCAGTTTGCAGCAGAGCCCCCAGTAAAAATGCCTGCAGAAGGCAACAGGGGCAGTCCGGGGGAGAGAAGGGAAGGGGATCTCGTAGTGCCAGATCTATTGCTCAGGAAGCTGGAAAGCCTGATTTTTACTGAAATGTCCTCGTATTTAAATAATGAAATACCCAACAATTCCGCGCTGCACTCCAATGCCCAGCTTTTTTGGCCCAAGCACTGACTCGCTGACACCAGCTGGGTATCTAACCACTTGGTTCTGGCGGGTCTCCCTGGAGATGAAGTCAGAGCCCACAGGCTAAAAGCCCAGTCCCTGGACGGCCCCTGTCCCCCTGTTCAGGCCCATCACAAGTCCCCTTGTCTTCTGTGCTTCTTACCGAGCCGCTGGATATCAGAGGTTCCAACGACCCCCTCCTTGAGATGGATTAATCAGCTGAAGTGGCTCACAGAACTCGGAGAAAGATTTTCCTAAGTGGATCTGCAGTTTCTTATAAAAGGACAGAGCTCAGGAACAGCCGGGAGGAAGAGATGCAGGGGCTGGGGGGATGAGGTGTGGGGGAAGGGGCTTGAGCTCCCCAGTCCTCTCCAGGAACCTCCCTCCCCCCCAATCTCCTTGTGTTCAACCTGGAAGCTCCCTGAAGCCGCTTCTTTTGGGATTTTAGGGAGGCTCCATTATAAGCATGATTGCTTGAATCATGCCTTGGGGGCTAGAACTCAATCTCCAGCCCCTCTCAGTGCCTCAGAGGTTGGGGTGGGTCTGGAACATCCCGCCCCCTAACTACATAGTTGGACCCTCCAGCAAGCAGCCCCCCTCCTAAGGTTATGTCCCAAATCACCTCATTGACATAACAAAAGACACTGATCACTTTCACTTAGGAAATTCAAGGGTTTTAAGAGCTCTGTGCTCTTAAATGGGACAAAGGCCAAATATATATTTCTTATAAACCATTCTGTGACAATCTTAAATAGGTAATTAAAAAGAAGTTGTGAGCAGGGGCGCCTGGGTGGCTCAGTTGGGTGAGCATCTGACTCTTGGTTTCGGCTCAGGTCAGGATCTCGGGGTAGTGAAATTGAGCCCCGCCCTGGGGAATCTGCAT
>PITA01009290.1:18831-78820 GCA_004023965.1 Spilogale gracilis | reverse complement strand
ACATACATACACACACTCACATCACACATACACACACACACTCACATACACACACTCTCACACATGCACACACACAAGCACACACACATGTGCACACACTCACATGCATACACATACACGGATACACACATGCACACACACACACTCATGCACACATACACACATATACACACTAACATACACATGCACACACATACACACTCACACACACATACACACACTCACAAACACACATGCACATACTCATGCACACATACTCACACATGCACACATATACACACTCTCATACACTCACACACACACAGACACATACACATACATACACACACTCTCACATACACACACACTCACATCACACACACTCACACATACACACATGCACACACATACACACACACTCACACATACACACACTCACACATACACACTCTCACACACTCACACATGCACACACACACTCACATGCACACACATACACACACTCACACACATATACACATGCACATACACACACACATGCACACATGCACACACATGCATACACACTCACACATGTGCACACACACATACACACACTCACACACACTCACATACACACACATGCATGCACACACAAGTCACACACCCTCGCACTCCTTCGTGCTCACATTCATGGTCACAGGGGCTCAGGCACGAACGCGCCAGTGACAGCGCCCTCTAGTGACTGCTGTTGTCGCGTCTCTAAAAGATTACAGTCAAACGGGTAATAGCCACAGGAATGTTCATCAGAAATCCCGGATGCCCCAGTCTGGGAAGATCATTCTGTCCTTTCACAGGGTGGGTGTGATGTGCCCTGGCTACACAGCAGGGAGCACAAAGCCCAGGCCAGTGGTCTCACCCCCTCCCATGAGGCCCAGGTGCTGGGATTCCAGTTCATCCCAGTTCCCAGGGTCCTGCTAAAAAGCCCAGAGGCGGGGTCTTCCCTCAGAGGACCGATTGGGACAGAGGTCTCATACCCCCACCTCCCTCACATGTAAGTTACATGACCCACCATGAGAGAGGCAGGTTTCTAGGGGAAGAGGAATTTCCAGCCCATAGGGTCCCGAAGAGCAGTCTCCTCTGTGCTAGATGGGAGGGAGTTGGGAAGGGAGGGGTTGCACTTTACGGAAACACAAAAATACAAGAACACTGCCATGGACCAGGCACACAGAAGCAACACACGCTAACCTATAGTCAACTAGCTCCCATCTTTTACTAAGAGAAGAAAACTGGTCATGCTGGGCTTCCCTTGTTTCCACCCCCACCCCAAGTTCCGTGGTTTCCCTGCTTCCTGGAAAGAAAACAAGCGCCTTTCATTCCCCAGGTAGAAACTGACCCGCTCCAAAGCCTGGCGCTGCCTTATGCCCTGTGGCCTCAGAGACCAAGTCCCAGTGAGTGGCAGAGCCAGAACAAACAACACCCTCTGCCCTAACATGTGCAGTGATGCGGTCCTTATGGAAAGAAGAGGCCAAGGGGGAGAGAGGGGGTTTAGATGGGTGGTCAGGAGAGGCCACTCCTGAAGAAGTGAGAGGACAAGCCCAGGTAGGGGTGTGCAGGGAAGAGTGCTCCCTGAAGAAGGAACAGTCAGTGCAAAGCCCCTGAGAAGGGATGTGCCTGACTAATTGCGGGAACAGCCAGGAGGCCAGTGTGGTGGGAGCCAGGGAAGGGCAGGAGGCAGAAGAGGGAACATGTCCCTGAGGCTCTGCAGTGTATGCTGAGCACCTTGCATTTTATTCCAAGTTCTCAAACAAACATCATGTGGACATATCTTGGTCCTTCTAACGTCCTACACAGGTAAATACTGGGATCTAACCACTGAGCCGGATGGCTGTGTGTGAACAGACAGCACGGTACTGGCCACCCTGGTAGATGGATGAACACTGGGGCAGTTCCGGTTCCTCCTCCAGCAACACTGGCCGGGGGAACCCTGGTGCATCCCCACACAAGCGCTCCTGGGGGGCTCACACAGACCTGGAACCACAGGAGCGCGGGGCGTCTGTACTCCTGCAACTGCGAGGACACGGGGCGTCTATGGTCACTTCTACTGTGAGCTGCAGCCAGCTCTCATCTGCAGCTCTGAGACGGGCCCGGCCGGGTCCCCATGTTCGCGCCCTCCCTTGGACTGTTGACGCTCGCAGGCTGCTGCCCCCCATGGTGCGCATCCCCACCCGGCACTGAGAACCCCGGTAAAGCGCCCTAGCATCAATCGGCGGTCACTAGGCCCCGCCATCCTGGTCCCCATTCTGCCCCGCCTCGTGTGACCCTGGACTCTCGAGCCTCAGTTTCCCGTGGCATCACTCGGAGGTCCTTGAGCCCACCCCACCGTCCTGGTCTCCGCGTGTTTGGATCGGCACGTGTGGGGGGGGGAACTCCGCCCTGCTCTTCTAGCGGTAGGACAGAGAGCCCTGGTGGAGGAGGGTGAGGGGTGCGAGTCCGCAAGCTACAGGCTAGAGCCTGATGGGGCGAGGTGGTCCTTGGAGAGCACAAGGAGCCCCAGAGCTCCCTGGGACCCACACTCCGGGCAGAAGCTGGGCCAGCAGTGTGCCCACAGCAGGGACCACACCCGGTCACCTCCTGGATTGGAGAAAGGAAGACCCAGGTTCTAGGTCCACCTGAACAAAAAGGGAGAATCGAGTGGGCAATGGAGGGGAGAAGGTTCTTCTGAATTGTAACCTTGAAGTTGCCTAGATGACTAGGAAGAACATTCATCGCAGGCAAGAGGCTCTGAGCCGCTCCTAATTAGAATCAGCTTCCCTGACTTCTCCCTCACCCCCACCCCAGAAAAAAGGCACAGGTGTTTTGTACCTTGGCCCAGTTCTCAGGGGAATTTACCAATCAATTTGGGGAAAACTAGTATCTTACCACATTGAATCTTTCAATCCATCAATATCCTCTCCCTCTTCCATAATAGGTCTTAATAATTCTCAGTGAAGTTGTATATAGACTTTTCCCCATAGACAAAAGCTTGGACATCTCTTTAGATTAATCCCTAGTTCACTGATATTTTTAATGCAGTTGTAGACGATATCCTTCTTAAATGTTATTTTCTATTCATTGGCTGATATATAGAGATATTAATACATTTCTATATTTGAAATTGGGTCTGGTAAATTTGCTACACTTTTTAATAGGTTCTATTAATTTATCTGTGCATTCTGTGGGACTTGCTACATATTTAAACATACCATCTGTGAATAACAACAATTTTGTTACTGTTTTCTCAATTCTTATACGTGTCATGTCTTTGCATTCCTTGCTCCCTCTGCTGGTACAACAGAGGTGCAACAGCAGGGAGAATAATGGGCATCAAAGGGATGTATTTAACATTTCATTATGAAATATGATGCCTAGTATAATTTTCTTTAAAGATTCTCTCATAGACCAAGAAAGTTCTAGGGGTGTCTGGGTGGCTCGGTCGGTTGATCATCAAATTCTTGATTTCCACTCAGGTCATGATCTCGGGATCGTGAGATCGAGCCGCACTCTAGACTCTGCACTTAGCTCAGTGGGGAGTCTACTTGAGATTCTCTTTCCCTCTGACCCTCCCTGCACTCGTGCATGCACTCACTCTCTGTCTCTCTCTAAAATGAATAAATAAACCTTAAAACAAAGTTGTTATATTCTTTGTATGATGGGTCTTTTAAAGTCCTTCATTGGATTTTATTCAAAAGAAAAATGCTTTTTCTGCATTTTATTGCATGGCAATTTTTTAAAGATTTTATTTGACAGAAAGAGAGAGATCACAAGTAGGCAGATAGGCAGGCAGAGAGAGAGGAGGCTTCCTGCTGAGCAGAGAACCCGATGTGGGCCTCAATCCCAGGACCCTGAGATCATGACCTGAGCCGAAGGCAGAGCCTTTAACCCACTGAGCCACCCAGGTGCCTGGCAATTTTTTTTGTGGTTGGAATTTTTGCCCTCTCTCTATAGTTCTTGATAAATTCACCAGGTCACTTTCAATTTCAGTATATCATAAAGCCACCAACTCTGCTATCTTGTTCCATCATATCCATTGCATATTTATTATCCTTTCTTCAGTATTTGCTCTCCCCTTTCTGTCTACCTGCATTCTATATTTCCTTGAGAATATTTTGTTCTGTTGTAGCTTTGCAGAATATATGCTAATTTTCACACTTTTTACTTTCTATCAAATTTCTATATACATTTTAAGGTTATTCATTTCCCTCTGTGTACTACATTAGCTATATCCCTTAAGGTTTTTAGGTAGGAATTTCATTATTGTTCAGTTTGAAATGTCATCTTAAAATCTGAGTTCTTCTCTAAACCACAAGGAGCATATTTATTTATTTCCAAACATAGAAGGATGTCTAATATCATACTCAGTGATGAAAAACTGAGAGCTTTTCCCCTTAAACCAGGAACAAGACAAGGATGTCCATTCAAACTACTTTAATTCAACATAGTACTGGAAGTCCTAGGTAAAGCAATCAGACAAGAAAAAGAAATTAAAGACATCCAAACATATAAAGATATCTAGCAACTCCTTTTCATTTCCAGTATTTTGCTTAGAGAACATATGCCGAATGATTTCAGTCATTTATTCAGGCTTGCTTTATGACCCAGTATGTGGTTTTTGTCAGTGTCCCTTTCTGCTTGGAGGGAATATATACTGTAATTTTGGATTCATGTCCTATAAATAAATTCATTAGGTCAAGTCATTGAAGTCTTCTGATCTTCTATCCTCTTCTTCGAGCTATTTCAGTTATTTTGAGTCATTACCTAGCCCACCATTCCTGGAAATTCCTCTCTAAATAACTTTCTTCATGTAACATCCATTTGTGAAATGTGTACCAAGCATTTATGTTGTACAAGAGTAATGTCTGGGCTCCTTACGTTTCCGACACTTTAGTTGCCTTTGCATGGCGGGACTTGTTGGCCTTTTCCCTGAAATATTTGAGACGGGGGCAGGATTGCTGGGTAGCTCTCCATGCGCCCAGAGCGCGTGTGCAGACCTCTGCTAGACGGCGTCCGTCAGTGATCCTGCAAAGCACACCGAAAAGTGGCCTCAGACAAGGAGAGAAGTACTGGTTCATGTAACTGGGCATCCAGGCCCAGGACACCCAGGGCTGCCTGAGCCTAGAGGTCCTGGCCCTGTTCCTGTAGGATTTTCCCTGCTCTGCGCCTGTCCCCTCCACTGGCCGCTTCCCTCATGATGGCAGAACAGCTGCAGCACCGCAGGATTCACCCGTGCACTTGACACATCCAAAGAAGGAGAGGTCTTGAGTCTGGTTTTTTGATGGGTCTGCACCACATTCCGGTACCACCTGAAAGCAGCCAGCTGTGGCACTATGGCCCCACTCAGCGGTGACCCTGAACGACAGCAGTGAAGGACAGCTCTCCCAGGAACAGAAGACTGAGAGGTACATTTCAGGTCTACTTTGCCTGGATTGAGAGATGGCAAGAAGTATGGACCCACAGCAATTCACAGAGTTACCAGTGGTTTGGCTGAATGAGGTCTGTGTTATGGGCTAAATATCTGTGTGAACCCAATTCATATGTTAAAAGCCTAACCACCAATACGATAGTATTTGGAGGCGGGTCTTTGGGAGTTGGGTTTCAGTGAAGTCAGGAGGGGACACTTGTGATAGGATTTATAAGGATGGGAAGAGCTCTCTCTCTCTCTCTCTCTCTCTTTCTTTCTCTTTTTCTCCCTCCCTCCCTCCCTCTCCTTCTCTCCCTTTCTCCTTCTTCCTCCCTCTCTCTCTCTTCTTCCCCTACACACACACATACACACACACACACACACACACACACACGCACGCACATACCAAGGAAACCCCATGTGAGCATACGGTGAGAAGGCAGGTGTCCACAAGCCAGAAATAGGGCCCTCATCAAGAACTGAATCTGCCAGTGCCTTGATCTCAGGCTTTCCAGCATCCAGTAAGACATAAATGTCTGTTGTTTAAGCCACCCAGGCTATGGTATTATGTTATAGCAACCCAAGCAGACTGAGACAGTCAAGGGGACTCAGAAGGATCAAGGGTCACTTTTGAAAATTAATGACAAGGAACAAGTGTGAAGAGGTATAGGGACAGGCCTCTTGGAGTGGACAGCATGCGAAGCCAGTCCCATCTCGTATCACCAAGTGACATGTGAATGTCTGCAGAGGAGAGCTCAATAATCATGTGCACAAAATGGCACGTTTCACGATGTCAGGCAGCTTCATTCCCAGCCATCCCAGTGTTTGTCCAGTGGGCTTATGAACAAAGGCCAGGGTGACAGGCTTGGAGGTTGGGTATGAGCTCATCAGAGGCTTGGTCTATCAAGGCTGACCTGGCTACTGCTGCCACCTAATGGCTAATTGGCCAAGAGCGGAGACCGACACAGAGCCCCACCATAGCCCCTTTCCCTGGGGAACCAGCCAGCCACCTGGCGGCAGGTTAATTCCATTGCACTTCTTCCCTCAAGGAAGAGGCACAAATTTTGGGTACAGGTTTGCGTTCCCTGCCTGTAATCCTTCTTCCATTAACACCATCCCTGGATTCTTGGGATGCCTTAACTACCGTCACAGTATTCCCCCACAGCAGTTTCTAACCAAGGAAATTATTCCACCACAAAAGAAAGAACAGTAAGCATGGAAATAACAGTCTTAACTCCTACCCCATCACCCAGAAGGGGCTGGCCTATTTAAAACAGGAGTGGCGTGGGGGAGCCTGGATGGTCAGTTAGGTGTCCAACTCGATTTCAGCTCAGGTCCCCACCTCAGGGTGGTGAATTCAGGCCCCACGCTGGGCTCCACGCTGGGCATGGAGCCTTAAAAAAAAAAAAAAGTGGAGTGGCTTACTAAAGATTCAGCTATGGCATATGTTGAGAGGTAACACCATGAAATATGAAATATGGGTTTCGGGGCGCCTGGGTGGCTCAGTTGGTTAAGCAACTGCCTTCGGCTCATGTCATGATCCCGGAGACCCGGGATTGAGTCCCACATCAGGCTCCCTGCTCGACGGGAAGGCTGCTTCTCCCTCTCTCACTCCCTCTGCTTGTGTTCCCTCTCTGGCTGTGTTTCTCTCTGTCAAATAAGTAAATAATCTTTAAAAAAAAAAAAAAGAAATATGGGTTTCTGTCTTACAGAATTCAGCTTATGCTTTGAATTAAAGACCCTTATAAAATGCAGTCTCTCCCCAGAGCCAGAATACACAAGTCTGGGAATCAAGGGATAGAAGTGAGAGTGGCCTCTCCCGCAGTTAATCCTAATAACCTACTCAAAAAATGTTTTCTTCCTGTGCTGGCAGCTTTGAGCTCTGCTGCTTTGGAAAACTGAGTTCCCAAGGAGATAATGCTTCCACCAGAGCACGCTACAATTCTCCCACTGAATTAAAACCCAATAGGAAGCAAAATGGGCTACTCTACTAGTCGAACAGATAGGTCTGGATTTCTAAGGAGAAATCAGGTTGGTGCTACACAGTGGGGGCAGGGAGGGCTTTGTCCAGAACCCAAAGCACTAAGCCTCTTAGTACTTCTTATACTCAGAGCCTTTAAGAATGAAGATTTAGATCCCCCACTTCAAGCACTGGGTGAAGATCCACCATCAGCTGAGGTTCCAGCTACAGACAAGAGAAATGACAAATGGGGAGAGGAATAAAAATCACAGATACCAACTATGGCCTCATGACGAGGGTCACCAGACTCATCAAATAATGTCACTGCCTGGTTAAATTTGAATTTTAAGTAAACAACAAGTAAGCCTTTAGTATAATATATCCTGTGCAGTATCTGGGGCATACTTATACCAAAAATTATTCAATGTTTGGGCATTCTGTATTTTATTGGCAACCCTATTCATGACCAATGGAAAAAAACTTTTTTCTTTTTTGCTTGTTATATGTATTTGTATTAACCATTTCCTCTTTTCTGCTTCTTATTAACATTTTATATACAAGTTGCTGGAGGTTATCAGAATATTCGGTGGAACTGTGATTGATTTTGAGGAGCAAATTAATATAATCAGCTGTGGAAACAATGTCTCTTGGGAGCGTATGTCTCCTCATTTGGGAGACAGTGTGGCGGTAACCCGTCTTAACTGGATGGAAAGTTGTTTTGCTAGCTGGTGCCATGCTACACATGGCCAACAGAGGGTGCTGGAGGGATGCTTCAAGGCCACAGCAACAAAAGGGCACCCCGCTCATTTTCCAGCTTTCCTTCCTCTTTATTGAGTACAGATGTCTGGGATGGATGTGCAGACGGCCCAGCTCCGCCTCAGCAGCCCTCGATGGCCAGCGCCAGCCTCTCACACTTCCCGGCCAGTGTGGGCCAGTCCCATACGCCAGCCCTGGCCCAGGCCCTCTGCGAAGATCCCGGCTTCCACTGCCTGAGACCAGCCAATGTTACACAGCCTCCCCTCACAGATTACATATTCATTCTTCATTCATTCAATCACTCATTCAAGTATTTAATGATCATTTGCTATTGCCAGGCAGTGTTCTAATAAACATTTATGAATGAGCCTTTGTATAAACTTATCTTGTCTTTTCCCTTGGGTATATCCCTAGGGATGGAATGACTGGGTAATATGATAGACATTGCTATCAGCTTAACTTTTTTTAGGGTAGGGTGGGGCAGAGGGAGAAAGAGAATCCCACGCAGCCTCCACCCCAGCCCATAGCCTGATGTGGGACTCACTCTCACAACACTGAGAACAGACATGAGCCAAAATCAAGAGTTGTACACTTAACCAAGTGGGCCCCCCAGGTGCTCCCGTTGCCTTAGGTAACTACCAAACTGTTCTCCAAAGTGGATGCATAATTCTACATTTCCATGAACAGTGTGACAACAGAGGTAGACACAGAAATGAACACAACAAAATGCTTGCCTTCCATTTAAAAGAGGGAGAGAGGGCATACACAAACTTACGCACATGAATAACAACATGTCATGTTAGGCTGTGACAAGAGACTTTAAACCTGTTTCCAAATTTCAGAATTTAAATGAATGGATTTATGACATACATATTATTTTTTAAAAAGATTTTATTTATTTATTCGACAGAGCGATCACAAGTGGGCAGAGAGGAAGGCAGAGAGAGAGGAGGAAGCAGGCTCCCGCCCGAGCAGAGAGCCCGATGTGGGCCTCGATCCCAGGACCCTGAGATCATGACCTGAGCTGAAGGCAGAGGCTTTAGCCCACTAAACCACCCAGGCGCCCCATATATATTATTTTTTAAGGATTTATTTATTTGTTTTAGAAAGAGAGAGAGAGTGCACGAGGAGGGGAATGGCAGAGGGGGAGGGAGAGGGGATGCAGGTGCCCTGCTTAGCACAGAGTCCAGGCAGGGGCTCAATTCCACAACCTTGAGATCACAACCTGATCCAAAACCAGGAGTCAGAGACTTAACCAACTGAGCCACCCAGGTGCCCCTGTAGATCTTATTGAGCTACATTTTTTTCACCCAACAATATGTTCTGCAGATCTAGCCATGATAGTAATATAAATACATCGAGTTCATGCATCATATTAACGTACCACTATATATTACAAATGTATATGCCCTTGGAGGGTGCTAGATAATAAGCTCTTTATTATCACACAAACTAGAGCAACATAAGGTATTATTCTCCAGGCTGCATGACTGGAGACTAGAAAAACTATATATCCCTATGTACATATACATATCCCTATATACACATATATCACTATACAGATATATACACATATGGATATATACTATCCTAGTATATGTGGTATATGTAAGGACCTATTTAGCCCCTTCCTGGTATCAAAGCCCAAAAGCCCAAGAGCCAGATCAGGTGGAGACGCCCAATCAGTTAATCCCCTATCCTCCAGTCCCAGGAGCAATGGAGATGCAAACTAAGAATGGGCAACCAGTTCCCGGTACTTAGGGCCAGGTGGGAACGCCCACATGCCCTTAACCTCCCAGTCCCAGGAGCAATGGAGATGCAAACTAACTCAGGCAGCTACATGACCCCGGTCAGGGGTTTGCCCTATAACAGCTAGCCTGAGAAATTAGGCGGGGTGTTCTCTCCTTAGAGATGACCCTGGTCCGGCCAATGAAATTCTGATGCCTGGTGTGAAATAAAGCTTTGCTTGACCTTCACTTTTGTATCAGCCTCGTTCCTTTGACCACGGACCCTATCAGTACACACTATACCTACATATGGCATATACCAGACACTTAGGTGTCCAACTCTTTGCTTCTACAAACAATGCAGTGGTTAGCAAGTAAGGCTATTCCAAATATACCCAGAGATGAAGCCACTGAGTAAGAAAGAATGTATACTTTCCAGTCTTACTCTCCCTTGTGGCTGCATTAAACTCACACCCACCAGCAGTGTGGGGTCCTACGACTGTCACAACAACCGTCCCTTACAGCTCTGAAATAATGCAGGCAAAATGCCACTTGTGTGCTACGTGCCAGTAAGGCCCCCACTGCAGGAACGTGCCGAGTCTCCGTCTTCAGACAGCGCAACAGCAAGGGACTCACTGGCTCTTGTTTTCTCCCAGTACACTTCACGTGCTGTTTCATACACAGCAGGGTTCTTTTCCAGTTCTGCCACTAATAAACTCCCCAAGCCTCAGTTTCCCAGTCCATGCCTCCAAGCGGTCACCATACCCAGTGGTGCACTGGCGAATGCTGAACTAGCTCGGAGTGTGTCTGTTGGCAGAGGGAGAAGGGAGCACCAGTTTGTAGCATTTGCTGTTTCCACGGCGCAACTACTGCAAGCATGGTTGACCCTGAGCTACTAAGGTGCAGCACAGAAGAAATGCGTTCCATTAACTCCCAATTCTCGTAAGCTGGTAGAAGCAGTCTCCGATGTGCCACCAAATAACTGCCTGGCACCTCCTCCTCCTGTCCGGACAAGTGCTAGCTGGCTCCCTGGGCTTCCGTATGAGCGGACAGCGGCCTCGGGTGGCAGAGCCAAGCAAGCCCCAAATCTCACAGAGAAGGGTCCAGAGTATGGGAAAAGAAACAGGAAACCCCATCTGCACCCCCATCCCACCTGCCAAAGTTCAGCCCAGGGGTCCACCATCTCCAGAAAGGACTCAATGCCTGGGAGGAACCGTGATGGGGACCCCTGCAGGTCCACCTCCCTATCGGGTGGAAGGGGATCCGGGGTGGACAGAGGCGACCTGACAGCACATTCCCGCATCATGCCAGCAGATCAGCACGGCAGAGCAGCAGCCCACCCCCGAGGGCGAAGCACCGGAACTGTGCATCAGCCAAAGCAGTCACCGCAGCACCTGTAAACCAGTCAGCCAGCAGTCACCGCAGCACCTGTAAACCAGGGTCAGCCAGCAGTCACCGCAGCACCTGTAAACCAGTCAGCCAGCAGTCACCGCAGCACCTGTAAACCAGGGTCAGCCAGCAGTCACCGCAGCACCTGTAAACCAGGGTCAGCCAGCAGTCACCGCAGCACCTGTAAACCAGTCAGCCAGCCAGCACACCCAGAAGCGTGTGCTCATGGTGAGTCTTCCCTTCTGGGACCTGGAATTTGGCCCTGAACCTCACGGTTTCTCTCCGGTCCAAGACTTCCCTGACTCCATGTGCACCGTCAGCTTCCAGACCTCAGAGCCTTCCATCCCCAGCTGCAGTGGACAGGTGGGGAACTGAGGGGAGCCTCTGGAACAGGAAACCATTACACCTAGCTCTCGGTCACCCCAATCCCCAACACACCGCTGACCCCTAAAGGCTGACATCTGAATCCCTTTAGCAGTATACTCTTGTTTTTCAATAGTGTGTTCTTCGAGAAAGCTTCTGTTTAGTCCAGGACTCCATTTTTTCCCAAATCCCTGGAAGGGCAGGGGTTACTGATTAAAATAAATCCCCTACTGCTATCTCTACAGACCTGCTCGGGCTGCATCCCCAGGCAGCTGTCTCCTCACCTGTGGACATGCATACAGGAGCAACTCCTGCAGACCTGTCCAGCCAGCATCCCCCCGACACACACACCCCCTCTACAGTGGTGAACCCCTTCTTGGGACCAGCTCCGGCCCACACCCTGTGACACACTTCTTCCCCTCTGGCAGGCTCCGCAAAGCCATGCCCTCTTCACAGAGGTCTGGATCGCAGCCCCGTGTGGCGTCCCCCTCCTAAGCCTTACTTTATTCATTGTCCACCCTCGCTCCGCCTAGAGGTTGTGGGTAGCTAGGCACCTACGGGCAACTGCCCGCACCTTCTTTCATCCTTCCGAAGAGTCACGTCCTTACAGTAAACACTTCCCGATCACACACTGGCACGCTGTGTCTTCTGACCCATCTCCGACCGACACAACGACACGACATCAAGAGATGGCATCTCCACACGGCTGCTACCACTGATCTAAAGGCCAAAACCAAAGTAAAAAACACCCTCTTCTCGCAGGAAGTGGGAGGTGGGAAAGGGCAAGTACCATGAAGAAATTGATTCAGGGTATGTAGAGACCCCTCACTCACTTGTGACCCCGTGTGGTCACATAAACCCAAAGGGACCTAGGCATGGGGAGAGTGGGAAAGATTTTGAATGCAAACATAACCACCCCCCAGTACAAGTGGAAATCAATTACTACTAGCTAAAAAGAGAAATCCACTTCATAGGAGATAAGGCTGATCATTTGGGGGTCATCTTTATCAAGACTTCTTGAGAAAACTGCCTTCCTGTGGGATACAGTCCAATATTTTGCATCTAGCTTTCCCAAAACTTCTGGGCTCGCCCCTCATTCCATGTCCTCTCCATTCTATTCCAAGTCCTCTGATTTCTAAGAGGTGCGGCCTCCAGGCACCGGGTCCAGCAGAATGCACAGAGCCAGCCAGCACAGGGAAGAGCAAAAAGCAAATGTGGTGACTGAACAACCCAACCACTGGTCGGCCCAAAACTGGGCTTAAACAGGAGGGGACACATCAGCCAGTGAGGACGCAGGCAGCTTTCTCTGGGACGGCCACTGCAGGGGGGAACCAAGAATGGATGCAGGTGTCCTTCCCCTCTCCAATGAGCAATGTCAAGTACAAGGTCTCTAGGATTTGTGCGATTTAATGCCAGAACGGCTAAGTTAGGAGCAGCTTGTCCAGGGGTGCATGAATCAGGGATTTCTGATGGACTGAGATTCTGTGGCAGCTTCGGACCAGATATAAACACTCTTGCAAATGCCTCGGGCCTATCTCTAGTTAGGGACGATGGGTTGGACAGGTGTCCAAAAGCACATACAGGCTGTGTGGCATACATGACAGAAAAGAAGGAACCAATTTTCCTTTACTCTTTCCCCTCCCAGAGGCTTCATATGATGAGACCAAGTCTAGATGTTCAGCTTTCTCTCTCTTTAAACATTTCCCTGTTCCAAGTCTCATGGATGGAGGAAATTATTCTGTCATCTCTCCATACCCTTAGCGATGTCTCAGAGCGTAGAACTTCTGACTTCAGGGAAAGCCTCACACAGGATGGCCCCGGTGTCATGTTTTTCACAAATGATTATTCCTCAACATTTTAGGGTTTTTCATACAGGAAATCTCATGGAGGTGAGAAGGCAGAAGAGGTTTGGCCAGTGACCATTAAAACCAACATTCCAGGGCGCCTGGGTGGCTCAGCGGGTGAAGCCTCTGTCTTCAGCTCAGGCCATGATCTCAGGGTCCTGGGATCGAGGCCCGCGTCGGGCTCTCTGCTCGGCAGGGAACTTATTTCCTCCTCTCTCTCTGCCTGCCTATTTGCCTTACTGTGATCTGTCAAATAAATAAATAAAATCTTTAAAGGAAGATCTTAAAGAAGACCAACACTCCAGAACCAGCTACTACCAAGGAGGCTAGATCCCATTCTTCCTGGATGACCCTTCAGGGCTAGAACAAGGGGCCGGAGTCCCTAGACTGGCTGTCCAGTTAAGCTAAACAGAGCACAGGCTGCAGCTCAGGAGACCAGAGTCACAGTTTCTGGACTGAGCACAAAGACATTAGGCTTCTCAACCTTTGGGTTACAGATCCAGGCAATCAGGCCTGACAACTGACAGAGAACAGGCTGGGATGGGAGGACACCGGCAGTTAGATCAATCCCAATGGATGCCTTCTCTGCTGGAACAAAATGGATGGGAATAATTGGTTCTCAACCATTACGATGACCCCCTACTGCTCTGTGGCATGTGGGAGGAAAGATCTGGAATCACAGGAGCCCCTACAAAGGAGGGATGTGGATATATCATGTCCTTTGAAAGTCTAGGTGTCAAACAATAAGCCCAGACCAGCCTCTCTCCATCTTTTCACCGCTGGTCAGCAAAACGGGGAGGAGGACCATACTGTGCCACTGCCATTTTCCTTTGTAACAACTGCAAAAATCTGCTGAGCTAGCTGCCCTGGCCCAAACCATACGGCAACTCTGGACACTGGCCTGGCAGGAATACTGGGCAAGAGACTTAGAGAATCTCAGGCCTTCAATGGCCTCCCAGTGAGCCCAAACCTGACCCACACCCAAGGGAAACGCCAGCCGGCAGCTGTGGACATGCGCACAGGTTGCTTACTTTGGCCCCTTAGCTAACTCCGAATTTGCTTCCTTGTCAATGGTGATCATACTTACTGGGTCAAAAACCACTTCGCCACCAGGTAAATATGATCGTATGACCAAAAACCACTTCGCCACCAGGTAAATATGATCGTATGACCAAAAATCACTGTGCTAAGATGTTTTGTCGCTGGAGGGTGCCCGAGACCACTAAATCTCATCCAGGCTCAAAGGTGGTGCCCACTAGGTGGCGTGAGTGCCGGAAGATAGAGGGTACCCTGAACAGGTTGTTTCCCCTGGGCCCAGGCCCCAAGGTGGAGAGAACGAATCCAACCCTAAAAGAAGACTGCCTTAGGAGCTAGTTAGATTATGAGTACGCTTTTACACCAAAAAAGCTGGGAAATTTAAAGTTCAAGATAACAAGAGTTTTATTCTACAAATTAATGTATGGCTAGCAAAAAAAAATTTCTTCTTTGATTAAGAAAGAAGATGGGAGATTGGACTCACTGGGGCATCTATCCTCAATTCCCCTCTGCAGTGCAAGCTGTGTGAGATCCAGCTGAGAAAGCATTTCCAGAGTTTCAAAAGCCACTGGGGGAGAGGAAAGTCTCAAAAACACATTTTGGAAATGGCGGTATGAAGAGTTCCACAGATCCATTGCCCAGCAAAACTGGTAACACTTTAAGCTTTTATATATACATACGTACATATATATTATACTATACATGTTAATTTGTGAAATACTCCTACATTTTAAGAAATAATATAAATTTTTATATATAAAATAAAGTATATTACATATTAGTATAGATAGATAGTCTCTAGAAACAGACTTGAAGGCATACAGCTAATGAAATATTTATTCAAGAGAATCTACTAAAATGTGACAAGAGCAGTGAGTCTGGAGCATTTCAACCAGAACCTGTTCCGTTCCTCCCCCTCCCAGCCCAACGTGATGGAAACCCCACTCCTGGCAAGTGAAGCCAAGAAACACAAGGCACCCTCCCCACGAAGTTCCAACCTAAAAGTGAGTGTATCCCCCAGAGAAGGGCAGTTCATAAGATTTTCCCCACACGCACCCCCAGCGACCTGTTGCAGAGGCTACATTCCAGGTGAGTGTGGCAAAAGACTGGGGACTCTCTCCTGCTCAGAGCTCACCGTGAGACAAAGGCTCTCCCTTGGAGATGGCACACTCAAAATACTGGGATGGACATCACCTTTGCCAAAGCCTACTCATCAGGTGGAGATTGCCCACAGGGAGAGGTAAGCTAGGAATCCAAAGGCCCCCAGCCTGAACGCCCAGTTCCTAAGCAGAGCTGTCAGAGAGAAGCCATCACGGACCCTGCCCCAAGCTCAGAGCTATGGCTTAGAGATTTTGCCCAGGGAGAAAAGCAGGACAAAGCAAAGATCTCTGAAGCCCTTCCCCAGTAAACTGGCTTTATTTGCAACAAAGTATGAGGAAGCTCACACCTAAAGGCACCTCTCACAACAATGGAGCTTGTGGTGAAACACAATTAAGAGAAAGCTGTTAACTTCATTAGAGATATCATCCAAACCACAAGCCAGCTAATTTACCAGGGAAAATCAGGAAGGGGCAACTACGAAGAGCCCTCCTGGGGTCAGAACAAATCTCAAACACTGACCTCAAAAACTATCCTGGCAAATGAGCCTATATTTAATTGGATCTGTGAAGCAACGTATGCAATTGTTGAAAATGGCCAAGTAATCACTGCAATGAATGAAGTTTATCAGATGGGCATGGTCAGGGAAAGAGGTTCTGACCAGGGCAATTAAGTAAGAAAAAGGGGAAAGGGGGCACCCAGATGGGGGGGGGGGGGGAAGCAAACCTATCTCTATTCACGGATGGCATGATCTCGTATATAGGAAATCCTAAAGAATCCACAGAAACACCACTAAAGCTAACAAGATGTTCAGCAACGTTGCACGATATAAGATGAATATAAAAATATCAGTTGTGAGATATTGATCAAAGAGTTTCAGTTATTCAGGATGAATAAATTCTGGAGGTCTACTATACAGCATAATAGCTATAGTATACTATACCGTACATTTACAATTTGCTAAGAAAACACATCTTAAATGTTCTCACCACTCAAAAAAATTACAGCTATGTGAGATGATGGATATGTTAATTATCTTGATTGTGGTTATCATTTCACAATGTATACATGTATCAAACAGCACATTATACACCACAAATACCTACAATTTTGTAAAGATTTTATTTATTCATTTATTTATTTTAGACAGAGAGTGCAAGCAGGGGGGAGGTGCAAAGGGGGGGAGGAGAGGAAGAGGAAAAGAATCCCAAGCGGACTCAATGCTTGATCTCACAACCCTGAGACCATGACCTGAGTCAAAACCAAGAGTCAGCATTTACCCAGCTGACCCACCCAGATGCCCCAATTATATACAATTTTTATCTGTAAATTGTCACAATAAAGCTGGGAAAACTCAATTGTATTACTATTCACTAGCAATGAACAACCCAAAAAAGAAAGTAAGAAAATAATTCTGTTTACAGTAAAATCAAAAAGAGCATATACTTAGGAATATATTTACCAAATGTAGTGGAAAATGTATACTCTGAAAACCACTGAACATTGTGGGGAAAAAATTAAAGAAGACCCAAATAAATGGAGATATATCCTACACGCATGAATAAGAAGACTTAACAGTGATAAGATGAAATGCTCTCCGAAGTCTACAGATTCTCCTAAGAATCCCATCTGGTTTCTTGTAGAAATTAGAAAGCTGATCCTAAAAATAATATGGAAACTCAAAGGACTCAGTATAGCCAAACAATCTTGGAAAAAAACAAGGATAGAGAACTCACAATTCTCTATTTTAAAACTTACTAAAAGCAACCAGTAATCAAAACAATGTGGTAGTGACAGAAGGAAAGATATACAGATCAGTGTAACAGATTTAAGAGTCAAGAAATAAACCCATATGACCAGTTCCTATTTGATAAGGTTGTCAAGAGCATTCATGGGGCAAGAGCAGTCTTCTCAACAAAGGGTGCTGCAGAAACTATATCAACATGTGAATGAATTACACTGGCCCCTCCCTCACTCCATATACAAAAACTAATTCCAAATAGATCAAAAGTCTAGATGTAAGAACTAAAACTGTAACACTCTTAAAAGAAAACATACGGGTAAGTCTTTATGATCTTGGATTAGGCAATGATTTCATAGATATAAGACCGAAAGCATGAACAACAAATGAAAACAACACATAAACTGGACATCAAAATTAAAAAGTTTTGTGCTTCAAAGATATCATCAAGAAAATGAAAGGACAACTCAAAGAATGGGGAAAACATTCACAAATCATATATTTGACAAGAAACTTGGGTCTAGAATACATACAGAACTCTTACAACTCAATAATAAAAAGACATCCCAAATTTTAAAATGTGCAATGGATCCAAACCAACATCTTTCCATGAAAGATCTACAAATAGCCAATAAGCAAATAAAAATACACTCAACATGATTAGTCATTTAATTTATATTAGATTAAAACTCAATGAGTTACTACTGCAAACACATTAGGATGGTTATAATCAAAAAGACAAATAACAAAACGTGTGAGGATCTGGAGTAACCAGAACCCTCATACAACACTGATGGGAATAACCCTGGTGCAGCAACACTGGACTGTAGAATTCCCTCAGAAAGGAACACAGTATTACCACATGATCCAACAAACCCCAGTCATAGGCATACACTGAAGAGAAAGGAAACCATGTCTCCACACAGAAATGTATACACAAATGTTCAAAACAGCATTAGTTATAATAGCCCGAAGTTGTGAATTTTTTTTTAAGATTTTATTTATTTGAGACAGAGCACAAGCAGAGGGAGCTGCAGACAGAGGGAGAAGCAGGCTTCCCACTGAGCAAGGAGCCCAACGCAGGATTCAATCCCAGGACCCTGGGATGATGACCTAAGCCAAAGGCAGACACTTAAGACTGAGCCAGCAGGCATCCTTTTTTTTTAAAAGGTTTTATTTATTTATTTGACAGAGAGAGAGCACAAGTAGGAGGAGAGGCAAAGGGAGAGGGAGAAGCAAGCTCCTCGCTGAATAGAGGACCTAATGCAGGACTTGATCCCAGTACCTTGAGATCATGACCTGAGGTGAAGGCAGATGCTTAATGAACTGATCCTCTCAGCTGTCCCCCAAAGTTGTGAGTTTTAAAACATTTTATCAATTTTAGAACATTTTCACAAACTTGAGGACATTATAATAAGTGGGGAAAAAAACCAAACACAAAAGGCTACATATTGTATGATTCTATTTCTATGAAATGTCCAGAAACTGTAAATCTAGGTCTAGGATGGGATGAGCAGGTTAGGGGAGGTGGGGTAGCTGCTAAAGGTATGGGGTCTCTTTTGAGGGTAACGAGTTCTAAGACTGATTGTGGTAACATCTGCACAACTCTGTGAATGTACTAAAATCCACTGAATTGCACACTTTAAATATTTGGGATGTATGATATGTGAATTATATCTCGATCAAGTTGGGGATTTTTCCCTAAAGAAAAGGACATTCTGGTCAATATACAGTGGCAGGAACCATATTTACTCTCCTGCATGAAACAATGGAAAAAAACAACACAAAATATATGAAAAAAAATGGTTGTTGAGTCACTAAACATCAGGCAATGAAAGAAGACAGTCCATGAGGAATGAGAGACAAATAAGGTGAGCCCTACAATTGCCCCAGATTACTCTATGGAGACAGTTTCCAGGCTGAGGCTCAGAGCAGGGAGAATGCAGGCAAAGCCCACTGGTCTTCTGAGTTAAAGAGATAAAGGTGCTCAGGGATCCAAAGCAGCTGGATCACAGGGCACAGTGTCAAAAAGAAAGAGATGAACACAAAGAAAATTTGGCAGATCTTCGGAGGGTCACCATCAAGTAGTCAACTAAACAGCGCTCAGTGCAAGCAATTAAGGAAACTACCTGAGGCCAAGGAAAACCCACCCAGAACAATTACAGAGACCAATACCCAGAGAAAATGCAGGGCTGAAAATAATGCCAGTTCTCACCAGCGAGCATGAAAACCCTCACAATTATTGAGCTTGGGTGGAGCGCTCAGAAGAGTTTGCTTGTGTAGTGAGAAAGATCAGCCTTGAACTTAATGCTCCTGTGGACTCACCTAAAAAAAATCTCAAGAGCAAGTCTGGAATTGATGAAGTTATTTCCAAGTTAATTTAACCACATACCAGAACAAAACTTAAGAATGTTTACAGGAATACAAAAATACCTAGCACTCAACAAGATAAAATTTACAATGTCTGGCCTTCAACCACAAATGACCAGGCATGCAAAGAAGTAGGAAGACATGATCCATAAGGAGAAAATCAATTAATCAAAACTGACTCAGAATTGACATTGAAAATAAATGAATAAATAAGGACATTACAGCTGTTTTTATAATGTTATTTCATCTGTACAAGAAGCTAGAGAAAAGATCAAATATGCTAGGTAAATACATGAAAATTTTTTTGATCAAACTTCAAGAATTACATTTGTGATGAAAAATATACTAGATGAGATTAATAACAGATTAGAAATTGCAGAAGAGAAGAATTGAAATTTGTAATTGAATTTAATTTGGATTGAAAAATAAATAAACAGAACACCAGTAACCCAGGAGATAACTTCAAGTGATCTAATATGTATGTATTTGGCATTTCTTAAATAGGGGAGGGGAGACATTTTTTAAAAAATCAGAAAATCTTCTTAATTTGATGAAAACCATATACTAACACAGGTAAGAAATTCAACAAACAAAGAAATCCTCACACTCAACAACCAAAATAAAAATCACCACATAAAAAAAAAATGGGCAGGAGACATGAAGAGGCACTTCTCCACAGAAGACATGCAAATGGCTAACAGACACATGAAAAAATGTTCAGTGTCACTAGCTATCAGGAAATTCAAATCAAAACCACACTGAGATACCATCTTACACCAGTCAGAATGGCCAAAATTAACAAGACAGAAAACAAGTGTTGGAGAGGCTGCGGAGAAAGAGGAACTCTCTTACACTGTTGGTGGAAATGTAAACTGGTGCAGCCGCTTTGGAAAACAGTGTGGAGATTCCTTAAAAAATTAAAAATAGAGCTACCCTATGACCCTGCAATTGCACTACTGGGCATTTACCCCCAAAGATACAGCTGTAGTGAAAAGAAGGGCCATATGTACCCCAATGTTCATCGCAGCAATGGCCACAATCACCAAACTGTGGAAAGAGCCAAGGTGCCCTTCAACAGATGAATGGATAAAGAAGATGTGGTCCATATATACAATGGAATACTATGCCTCCAACAGAAAGGATGAATATCCAACTTTTGTAGCAACATGGACTGGATTGGAAGAGATTATGCTGAGTGAAATAAGCCAAGTAGAGAAAGTCAAGTATCACATGGTCTCACCTACTTGCAGTACATGAGGGGTAATATAGAGGACAGTAGGAGAAGGAAAGGAAATGGGAAGTAGGGTAAATCAGGGAGGGAAACAAAACATGAGAGACTCTGGACACAGAAACAAACTGAGGGACTTGGAGGGAGGACTGGGGGATGGGAGAGCCTGGTGGTGGGTACTGAGGGCACGTATTGCATGAAGCACTGGGTGTGGGGCATAAACAATGAATCTTGGAACACTGAAAAAGTAAAATTAAAAAAAAAGAAATTCAACAAACATAATAAAAAAGTGAAGAAAGCCGTATCAAGGAACTTCATAACCATCATATTTAAGAGAAAATCTTTAAGAGTGGCCAGAGGAAAACATACATATTATATACAGAGAAACAAAGATACGGATGACAGCAGTTTTCTCATAAGAATTACTGAATCTAGAAAACAGTGGAGCAAGATCTTAAACGTACCGAAGGAAAAAGTGTCCTCCTGGAATTCACCTAGTAAAAATGTCTTTCAAAAACAAAGCAAAGATTTTTCAGACACATGAAAGCTGAAAGAATGTACCACTAGCAGACTGCACACAAGAAAATGTTACAGGGAGTCACTCAAGCAGAAGAAAAATGACACAAGCTGTAAGTCTGGATTGTCACCAAGCAATGAAGAGTACAAGAAATGGTAAGTGTGAGAGTAAATATAGACACTTTTAAATTATCATTTAAATCTCTTTAAAGGATAATAAACTTTTGAAATGAAATAAGATGTATAAATTAAATTTTAAAATTTATAACAAATATAAAGTACAAGGGGGCGCCTGGGTGGCTCAGTTGGTTGGGCGACTGCCTTCGGCTCAGGTCATGATCCCGGAGACCCGGGATCGAGCCCCACATCGGGCTCTCGGCTCAGCGGGAAGCCTGCTTCTCCCTCTCTCACTCCCCCTGCTTGTGTTCCCTCTCTGGCTGTGTTTCTCTCTGTCAAATAAATAAAATCTTTTTTTAAAAAAAGTGCAATGTATGACAATATCACAAAGACTGGGAGGAGAAATAGAAGCAAACAATCGTAGTTCTTATACTACATATGCTGTGAAATAGTATCACTTGAAGGTAAACTGGGTTGAGTTAAAACTGTGTATTATCAGCTCTAAAGCAACCACTGAAATAACACAACTAGGAATCACAGCCAATAAACCAACAAAGAAGATAAGCTGAAAGCACACGTGTGTGCACAAACACACACACCAATTAATCCAAAAGAAGAAGAGAAAAAAGAACATATGAGATAAGCGATATATTTAAACACAACCGCATCAGTGTTCACATTAAATGTAAGGGGCTAAACATGCTAATTAAAAGTAGAGATTATCTGATTAAAGAAAAAAGCAGGACCCAATATATGCTGGCTACAAGAAATCCATTTAAATATAGACACAAATATACTAAAAGTAAAAATGATAGAAAAAGATACACCATGCAAACAGAAATCAAGAAAGGGTGAAGAGGTTATATTAACATAAAAATATTCTTCAGGGCAAATAATATTACCTGGTACAAAAGGGGTCATTTCATAACAACAAAGGGATCAGTTCACCTTAAGGGTATAATGTTCATGTATCATGCTATGGCAGAGCTATCTATTGCATATGTAAAAATATTTAAATAAACATTAAGAGGAATTTTCAATAACTACGCAGTGAATTCAGTTTTTTTAAAGTTTGCTTTCAGTGGTTAAAAAAGTGATAAAATTAGTTACCTGAAATCAGAAATAAATGTCAAAAAAAACTACAACGGTTTTTAACAATATTTGAGTTTGCAATTTTTGTCAACTTTGAAGTAGCTTAGATTCTTGCCCTAGGAAGAAAAACATTTTAGATGGAAAGATGACAAAAGGAATTATTATTTTAGTTATGGTAATTTGTTATAAAATTATGAAAACAGGTTTAAAAATATATTTTACAAAAAGTGAAAGATTTTTCAATTAAGTCCTGAAACAACTGCCCAAAGAAGGCCTTTCTAACAATGCCAAAAATGAATAATTTCAAATTTTGAAAATTTACAAGTACCTTTCCTTAAGTTAGTTGACCCATGTGATATGAAGCACTGCTCAATTAATATTCTGTGTTTTGAGAAGGTTTTTTTTGTTTTGTTTCGTTTTTTAAGTAGGTTCCATGCCCAGTGTGGAGCTCAATGCAGGCCTTGAATTCATGACCCCAAGATCAGGACCTGAGCTGAAATTAAGAGTCAGATGCTTAACTGACTGAGCCACCAAGGCACCCCTCAACTAATATTTTGGATACATTTTGTCTCAAATGATATCCAAACCTATAAGAAATGTTCCCAATTCATGACCCAAAAGATCAAACTTGAGACAGATATTTTTAACTTTTTACTTTTATCAAGGAAGAATTTCAGCTAAATATGAAAAAAAAGTTGTTATTGTAACAGATAGTACTGCTGCTATGTTAGTTAGGTCAAAACTCCAGATTTAATGGGATTTAAACAAGAGATTGATGTTTCCCTTATTGCTTTATTTCACTCTGTGATATATATTAAAAATATTTTTGCTTAGTTTTTATAGCAGACTTTGTGGAAAGTATTGTGGTTAGATACAGTTGTTAAAATCATTCAATTTATATGTGCAGATAATATGAATAATCATTTTATAGAACTGTTGGAAGAAATAGAAAGCAATGAATTTAATGATGTGCTTTTGCCAATGCTCACTGGTTGAGTCTTAGAAATTTTATAAGAATTACTGTAATGTCAACTATAACTCAAAATTTTCTTGAAACAAAAGGAACACTTACAGTCAATATTCAGTAATCAAAGACCAAAAAATGGCAATCTGTACTTATACTTTTCACTAATATGTACTATGCATGATTAGCTAAATCTGAACATTCAGAGAAAGAAAAAGCTTATTTGTAACCTACCTACTCAAGTACTAGAATTTATGTTGAAATTGGAACTTTATGATACAAAGTAATAATAATGATCTTGGGGCACCTGGGTGGCTCAGGTCATGATCTTGGTGTTGTGAGATCAAGCCCATAGCAGGTTCCACACTCAGCAGGGAGTCTCATTGAGGTTCTCTCTCTCCCTCATCCGCTGCCCCTCCCCCTCTAAGATAAATAACTAAATCTTTAAAAAATAATAACAATAGTGATCTTACACATTCTCCTAATGTGAGCCAATATGTCAAAGATTTTAACTGTAAACTGGCTATGTTATGTAATTGGCAGTCAAAACTACAAAAAATTTGAAGAATGCTTTGTGCTATTCATCAGTTTAAAGTGCTTTCCGAACTATGTAATGCCTCTTTGAATTTAATGTTAGTAATACTGAGTTGACAACAGAGTTAGTGAATTACTTAATTTGGACATACATAATTTTGAAAATGATATGCTTTTGCTTCCAAGTCAAATAAATTCTTCCAAAAAGATGAACGAGTTTTGTCATTAACTTAAAGGAAATGAAATTTTATTACTTAATTCAGTTACTGTAAAACTTTTAAGTAGGTTTAGAACAACTTGTTATATGAATCTACTTTTCAACTGTGAATTTTATTAAATCTAAATACAGATCAAGTGCTTCTGATGAAAAGTTAGCATGTGAACTAAGATGTGCTACAAGTGTAAAATATATACCAGATGTGGAAAACTTAATGTGGGAAAAAGAATATATAATATCTCAACAATATTGACATTGATTATGTATTGAAATGGTAATATTTTAGATATAAATATATTATTGAAGTTAATTTTACCTATTTCCTCTACTTTTTTTATGTGACAACTTGAAAATTTAAAATTCTATCTGGGATACACAACAAAGGAAACAACAAAATGAAAAAGCACCTACAGAATGGCACAGAATATTTGCAAATCTTACACGGGCTGACCTCACTTCACTGCACTCACAGATGCTGCATTTCTTGCAGATTGACGGTTTGTGGCAATCCTGAGTTGAACAAGTTTGTCAACACCATTTTTTCCAATAGTATTTGTGCACTTCATGTCTCTCTGCCACATTTTGGTAATTCTCGCAATATTTCAAATTTCTCATTATTATTATAATTGTCATGGCGATAGGTGATTAGTAATTATGTTTTTTAATCTGAAAACTCAGATGATGATTAGCATTATTAGCAATAAAGTATTTTTGATTGGGTTATTTGTATTTTTTTAGATATAATGCTATTGAACACTTAATAGACTATAGTATATTGCAAACATACCTTTCATTTACACTAAGAAACCAAACAATTCATTTGATTTGCTTCATTGCAATTTTCGCTTTATTGCAGTGGTCTGGGACTAAACCCTCAATATCTCCAAAGGTATGCCTATATCTGATAATGTGTTAATAAACAAGATATATAAGGAATTCATCCAGCTACCAAAGGCATACAAATGGCCAACAGGCACATGAAAAGATGCTCAACATCACTAATCATCAAAGAAATATAAATCGTTTTCAACATTCCCTTTAGGATTCGGGGTCTTTTCCCATTCCATGCAAAGCTGGGGGCATCACATTGCCTGACTTCATACTATATTACAAAGCTGTGATCACTGAAACAGCATGGCATTGGCATAAAAACAGATACTCAGATCAGTGGAACAGAATAGAGACTCCAGAAATGGACCCTCAACTCTATGGTCAACTAATCTTTGACAAACCAGGAAAAAATATTCAATGGAAAAAAGACAGTCTCTTCAATAAATTGTGCTGGGAAAATTGGACAGCTACATACAGAAGAATGAAACTCAACCATTCTCTTAAACCACACACAAAGATAAACTCAAAATGGATGAAAGACCACAATGTGAGAAAGTAATCCATCAAAATCCTAGAGGAGAACATAGGCAGTAACCTCTTCAACATCGGCCACAGTAACTTCTTTCAAGACACACCTCCAAAGGCAAGGGAAAGAAAAGCAAAAATTAACTTTTGGGACTTCATCAAGATAAAAAGTTCCTGCACAGCAAAGGGAACAGTCAACAACACTAAGAGGCAACCCACAGGATGGGAGAAGATATTTGCAAGTGACATTACAGATAAAGGGCTGATATACAAGATCTATAAAGAACTTCTCAAACTCAAGACTCAAAAAACAGAATGATCCAGTCAAAAAATGTGCAGAAGAAATAAACAGACACTTATCCAAAGAAGACATACAGATGGCTAACAGACACATGAAAAAATGTTCAACATCATTAGCCATCAGGAAAATTCAAATCAAAACCACAATGAGATAGCACCTTAAACCATTTATGATGGCAAAAATTAGCAAAACAGGAAACAACAAATGTTGGCAAGGATGTGGAGAAAGGAACCCTCTTACACTGTTGATGGGAATGCACGTTGGTACAGCCACTTTAGAAAACAGTATGGAGGTTCCTCAAAAAGTTAAAAATAGAGCTACCCTACAACCCAGCAATTGCACTACTGGGCATTTACCCCAAAGATATGGATGTAGTGAAAAGAAGGGCCATATGTACCCCAATGGTCATAGCAGCAATGGCCACAATCGCCAAACTGTGGAAAGAGCCAAGGTGCCCTTCAACAGATGAATGGATAAAGAAGATGTGGTCCATATATACAATGGAATACTATGCCTCCATCAGAAAGGATGAATATCCAACTTTTGTAGCAACATGGACTGGACTGGAAGAGATTATGCTGAGTGAAATAAGCCAAGTAGAGAGTCAAGTATCACATGGTCTCACTTACTTGTGGTGCATAAGGGGTAACATAGAGGACAGTAGGAGAAGGAAAGTAAATGGGAAGTAGGGTAATTCATGGAGAGAAATGAAACATGAGAGACTATGGACACAGAAACAAACTGAGGGACTTGGAGGGAGGGGGTGGGGGGATGGGAGAGCCTGGTGGTGGGTACTGAGGGCAAGTTTGCATGGAGAACTGGGTGTGGGGCATGGGCAGTGAATCTTGGAACATCGAAAAAATAAAATTAAATTTTAAAAAGGGGGGGAGATGTACCCCAATGTTCATAGCAGCAATGTCCACAATAGCCAGACTGTGGAAGAAGCCCAGATGCCCTTCAACACAACAGATGAATGGATAAAGAAGATGTGGTTCATACATGCATGGAATATTACTCAGCCGTCAGAAAGGATGACTACCCACCATTTGCATCGACAAGGATGGAACTGGAGGGGACTAAGCTAAGTGAAATAAGTTCATCAGAGAACAATAACTGTCATATTGTTTCACTCATCTCTGGAACATAAGGAATAACACAGAAGACCATAGGGAAAGAGAGGGAAAACTGAAGGGGGAAATCAGTGAGGGGGACAAATCATGAGAGACTGTGGACTACAGGAAACAAACTGAGGGTTTCAGAATGGAGGGGGGTGGGAGGATGGGGTAGCTGGGTGATGGGTATTAAAGAGGGCATGGAATGCATAGAACACCAGATTATATGGAAACAATGCAATCAAAACAAATGAATCATGGAATACTACATCAAAAACTAATAATGTACTATATGGTGGCTAAGGAACATAATAAAAAATAACAAGAAAAAATAAAAAAATTTTAGAAGCTTAAAAAAAGAATATAAATCCCAAAATAAAAAATAAAATGAAATAAAAATTAATATAAACAAAAATAAAGTTTCTATGTAAAAATAAAAATTAAAAAATAATAATAAAAGATAAAAAAGGAATTGGAAAATATAAGAAAATTAATGAAAAACAGGGGTGCCTGGGTGGTTCTGTCATTAAGCGGCTGCGTTCGGCTCAGGTCATGTTCCTGGAGACCCGGGATCAAGTCCTGCATCGGGCTCCCTGCTTGGCGGGAAGCCTGCTTCTCCCTCTCTCACTCCCCCTGCTTGTGTTCCCTCTCTAGATGTGTTTCCCTCTCTGTCAAATAAATAAATTAAAACTTTTTTTTAAAAAAAGAAAATTAATGAAAAAATAACAAAAATATAGAAGATGAAAAAATTAATAATAAAATGTGTTTTTTTTAAAGGAAATACAAATCAAAACCACAATAAGCTATTACTTCAAACTTGTATTAACTAGGATGTAGAGAGAAGGGAAAACACTATTGGTGAGAATGTAAATTGACACAGCCTTTGTGGAAAACAGTATACATGTTTTTCAAAATATTAAAAATAGAACGATTACATGATCCAGCAATTCCACTTCTGGGTATATATCCAAAGGAAATAAAGTCACTATCTCAAAGAGAAATCTCTACTGCCATGCTCACTGTAGCCAGGATATGGAAGCAAACAAAGTGGCCATGGACAGATGCATGGATAAAGAAAGTATGGTGTATATGTACACAATAGAATATTATTCAGCCTTACAACAGAAGGAAACCCTGCTGTTCGCAACAACATGAATAAACCTGGAGGCCATTATGCTAAGTGAGATAAACTGGGCACAGAGAGACATATGATCTCACTTATACGTGAAATCTAAAAAAAAAAAAAAAGAGGTCAAACTCATAGTAACAGAAAGTAGAACAGAATGGTGATTACCAGATTAGCAGAAGCTAGGGCAGGCCTGGCGGTGGGGGGGGGGGTGGGGAGGAAGGAGAGACACTGATTAAAGGGCACAAACTTTCAGTTCTAAGGTGAGTAAGTTCTAGAGACCTAGCGTACAGCATGGTAACTATAGTTCATTGAAATGTACTGCGTACTTGAAATTTACTAACAGAGTAGATCTCAAGTGTTCTTAACATACACACACATAGAAAGTGGTAATGGTGATTAATATGTTAATTAGATCACGGTAATTATTTCAAATATATACATTTTTCAAAATCACCTACAACCTAAATATCACTTACATCTTAAATATGTACAATTTCTGTCAATTGTACCTCAATAAAGCTGCAATAAAATAACATCTGTGATTCATAGTACATTTTTTTGCATAACACTGAACTTAAACTAGAACGGAACAATTTGCTCAGGGGGCTATGATCCTAGGCCCCTGACTGAGTACTGGTGGGTACAAGCCTCCCCTTCCTTGTGGTCATAAATTCAACTTGGTTATTGTGACAATCAAATGGGTTAACATGTGCCAAGTGCATAAAAGGGGGTCTGGTCCCTAGCAGGAACTATCACGTTAGCTGTTATTGTTATAAGCATTTTTCGGTGTTATTAGTATCATTAACCAAAAATTCCAAAAAGATAGTCTAGCAGAAATACACCTTTCACAGAGACAGGTGCACCTGTATCATGCTTGGCCCAGATTAAAACAGATACCGCAGCAGTAAAGGATAAACTTGTAGGAAGCCGGGCGCCTCCGGAATGCGCTGGTCCAAGCGGGACCCTGAGCAGGGCGAGGCGACTGACGCACTCTCCTGGGAGCAAAGTTTAGGGGGGCGCTCAAAAACTCAGGGCTCGGGGGAAACAGCATTCCAATGTGCTCGTTCTACTAAATCCCAACTAACACACAGCGACAACGAACCGAGTATGGAAACCACAAATGAAGACAGAGGCAGGAGCACCGGGCTCACTTTATCCCAGACTCCACGGCGGCACAGACAGGTACCTGCGAACTCATCCCGCCTTCCCACCCCGGCCCAGCTCCCGGTCTCGACAGACAACGGGACTGCAGTCCTCGGAGCGGCGGCGTGGTGCCTGGAACAGCAGTGGCGAAGGACTCTTCCTGCCCTCGCCAAACAGACCAAGCCCGAAGGAAGGAAGCATCCGCAGTCTGGGGAGACCTGGGCTTTGCTGGGCCCCAGGGCCTGCTGGGAACTCCCAGGCTGCCCCGCGGCCCCTCCCAGGCTGCCCCGCGTTCCCTTCCCAGGCTGCTCCGCGACGGTGGAGCCACAGCCAAAGCCAAGCCAAAGGCAAAGCCGTTGCCTCGTTGTGTGAGCGCCCACGCTGCTTGCCGGTCAGAAGCGCCGCCATGGGCTTTTCGTGCACTGATATCTCAGTTGGAGTACTTTGGGATCCGGCGTCAGTAGCGTCCTAGACATCCCGGTGATGGTTTTGTGCTTCCTGTTAGTCCTGGGCATCGGGCTGTGGGTCCGTCGGGGACAGAGGGGAGGGCAGGGTCCTGGACCTTTGACTCCGTGCCAGTCACCTGGTCCCCACCTGCGTCCTGCCGCGCCCAGTACCCTCCCGGAGGCCCGGGCCCAGCTCTGCACAGCCCCCCGCGGAGACCTGTCCGCCCTTCCGGCCGAGAGTAAATGGACGCAGGTCCGCAGTAAGGGGCCATCCTTAAGTCCTCAGCACCCCAAGTAAACGGGCAGGCCCGAGTCCCCGTGCGCTGAAGCCGTCGTCGCGATCATGGTGACGGTGCTAATGACGACAGCTCATGCCGCTTAGTGCCTAGGTGCCCGGTCGCCCTGAGGGCTTTGCCTTCATCGCCCCCGTCAGCCATGCACATCACACTGTCAGTGCCTCCAGGTTCACGGTTGAAGAAGCCAAGGTTCAACGAGCTTCCGCAACAACCGGGGAACCCTTGTCTTCAGAGTCAAACCCGGAGCCGCCTGATCTGACTCGCGAGCCTGGCAAAGCTCACATGTAACTTAGGGCTCCGCGCATTCGCTCTCGACTTGGATGAAAAGTTTTTGGTCCTTTCTGCCTGCAGGCTTCCCTTAGAGGGTAGAGACCCTGTTTCCTTCAGTGTCGCCTGCGCACTGGAGCTGGTGAGCCCTCGCGCCTCTTAACTGGACTGCGGGGAGCCCGCCTGTGCGCCGGTGAAGGAGCGCGTGGATGTGGGCGCTTGGCCGCTGTCACGGTGTCACCCCTCCGCTCAGAACCTTCCGCCCGCTGACCCCCACCATTCACTGACCGTTCCCGGTGGCCCCCACCCAGCCCAAGGTTTCCATGCCCATGTCACCTTCACTTGGACACGTTTCACCAGATCATGAGCAGAGTCTTACTGTGCAGAGCCGGGCCTTTCCAAGTGCAACCGTCGGGCGCTCTTCCCGAGGGCGGACAGTAAGGCATCATGCTGCTAGTGCGCAGATAGAGAAATGAAGACATGGTCTCGGTCCTGTTACGAGAATTTTATACCAGAAGAGAAAGCACAGGCCCCTTATTCCAAACATAAAGGAAAAATCCGGCGTATTTATCCAGATTATTCAAACAAAAGTTTTTTTTTTAATTGACCTCAATTATAAGGAACGTCCTTCCGAGTGGCCTATGGACAAAGGGGCTCTGAGTAATGAGTACTTGTTTGGGGACCCTTCCCCTAGCGCTCATATTGAATTAGGAAGCCCCCACCCAGCTTTCTTCCAGGCCTAAGCCTGGGGCCTAAGTCCGGCCAAGGTCACAGGACTAAGCCATCTGGTCGTTTCTGGAAGAAACCTGCTGCTCCTTCTGTTCTTCTGGGAGCCATAAATCGTGCACAGTTATCCAGAATGCTTCAGTCTTTTTCCTTCTTTATATTAGTATCTTTCCCTTTGTTCTTTTTGAAAATCATATACTGTTTTTAATTAGGAAAGTATTACATGCTCATGGTAAGAAGGAAAAAGATGCATAAATAAGGAATGTTGGGGTGCCTGGGTGGCTCAGTTGGTTAAGCCACTGCCTTCGGCTCAGGTCATGATCCTGGAGACCCGGGATCGAGTCCCACATCGGGCTCCCTGCTCGGCGGGAAGCCTACTTCTCCCTCTCTCACTCCCCCTGCTTTTGTTCCCTCTCTGGCTGCGTTTCTCTCTGTCAAATATGTAAATAAAATCTTTTAAAAATAAATAAGGAATGTTACTGTTCTTCCCGCATACATTCCCGTCCTTCTGAGGTAACCGCGGGTTACATACCCTTCCTCCCCTTTCTCAGTGCTTCTGCAAGCAGGAGGATACATATGTAGAGTTTTTGTCTGTCGTCTTCACAGAAGATGTGATCATATCACACGTCACGCTGCACTCACTTTTTTCTCCACTTACTGTATATGGAGAGAGTCCCATAGGTCAACAGATAAGAGATTCAACTTGTGTTTTTAGTAGCTACCCAGTAGTTCTACAAACCTGTGTACTCTCCAAGTCTTCCCACTGATACTTAGATGGTTGCCAGGTGTTGTTTTTGGTGTATTGGTGCTTTTAGTCTGTGTAGCATGAGTTCCCAAAGTCAGAACTGCTGGATCAGAAATGTATGTTTGCTTGAAATTTTAGTAGCTATTACTAATGCCAACCCCCAGAGCTTGTGAAATTTACTTTAATTTTCTCACAAGTAGGATATGATCATGATTTTTTTCTCCAAGGATTGCTTATTACTGCTTGTGTGTGTGTGTGTGTGTGTGTGTGTGTGAGAGAGAGAGAGAGAGAGAGAGAGAGAGAGAGAGAGAGAGGTGTGTCATCGTAGCTCTGAGTTGCACTTCCTAGACTCCTGGTGAGGTGGACCATCTTTTTATGAGTTTATTGTGCGTGGATTTTCTTCTCCTGTGAGTAGCCAGTTTATTTGCCGTTTTGTGTTTGGGTTGTTTGCCTTTGCTTTTACCAACTTGTCTGTCATTTGACTTGCTCGTATGGTTTCCCCCAGGCTATCATTTGCCCAGACGAGTGTCTACTACTGGTACTTGGTACTGATAATTCACTGTGGGTGTCTGTCCTGTATGTTCGGAGGCTTGGAGATACCCTCGACCCCTACCCATTCACAACCAAAACTGTCTGCAGACATTGCCAAACATCCTCTGGGTGGATGGGACAAAGTCACCTCTAGTTGAGAACCACTGGTCTGAACTGTTAATGGTGTCTTTCTATCATTTGAGTTTTTGTTAATTTTGGGGAAGTCTCTTTTCCTTTGTATCTTGTAGGTTTCCTGCCTTGCTTAGGAGAGTTTTCTCCCAATTCCAAGGTCATACAATTATTATCCTAAATTTTCTTTAAATATTTTATAGTTTTTTCATATTTAAGTCTCTAGAACATCTGAAATTCATTTTTATGTATGATGTGACAGATGAGTCTGGCTTTATTTTCTTCCACTTATTAAACCACCCTTTTCTCACTGCACTGATTACCCATATTTGCACAGATGGGACTCCTTTCTGAAAGCATTCATCAATTCCTGTGTGCCACGCCCCCCAGGGCCCTGGGAACTTAGTCTTTGCTGCTGGGGCCTTGGCTTTTATGGGATGGTAAAGGGGAGGGGGGGGCTTACACTTTTTGTTTGTTTTTCTTTTATCAGTGTCAGCCCAGAGAGCTTTGAGAAAATGTTGCCTATATCTTCTTCCCCACCAACCTGGATGTTTTGGTTGTATTATTATTCAAGAAAGAGAGCAGGGAGGAAGGAAGAGGCGGGGACAGATGCTTAAGCCACATTCTTCCCAGGAGCTCTTCTTATTGTCTGCTCCTCTCTTTCCATAAGGAGAGGATGCTTTTATTCACCTGAGAACGTTTGTAAATTCATTTTTAAGTTTTACTGCTGATACTTTCCTTAGAAAAGTCCAGCTCTGCCCACAGCAAGCCCTTGATAAGTATTTAGTAATAGGTGAAGTAAGACTGACTTAATGTGTCTGATCTGCAGTGTTGTTTCTTTGGCTTAAGGCCTATGATGCAAGGGGGCCCGATCATAACGCACTTACCTCAGACAACAGTTTCTAAGATCGCCGTTCCCACAGAAACACACTTCTGTCAACTCACTGTAATCCCGGAAATCCACAGGATTGTCTATTGACCACATTGGGGTCTGGGAGTCAGAGCGGGGAGCCTGAGTACGGAGGCTGTGCTTGTGTTGGAAGTACACCATGGTAATGGCAGAGTGACTGCTGTCCTGGAGAAGCTAGCCATTCCTGACCAACCCAGACATTCTCTGACCACTCACCTCCCAGACGCTGCCGGATACGACGGCACTGGCTAACTAGGTGGGAAAGACTAAAGCAATATTACTTTCCCAAGAGTGTAGAGAAAGGGAAATGTCCATGCAATGATACCTGCTAGGCAGCCTTGAGCCTTTGTTGTAACTCAGTGGGTAGGGGCTTCTACTCCTAAAAAGAAAGAAGAGGGGAATGGATTTGGGAAAGTGAAGGTGGTTGAGAGATCATCGTCTTTGGCGCAGTTTTTTTCTTGTATTCCTTTGTTTTTAAGGCTATCCTGTCAAGCCGTCGTGGGGCAGTAGAAGACTTCTTCCTGGCTGGCCGCAGTCTAGCATGGGGGCCGGTGAGTAAGCCTCACGTGTGGCAGTCCACGTGGGGGGCCGCACGTTAACCTGTCTGTCACTTTAACGTAGGTGTCTTACACCCAGAGTAACTTGAAGTTGCTCAGTGGGAAAGTCATACCATTAGAGTCTGCGTAACTCTGGAGAGCTTTCTTACCAACGTATTTCTGCTTAACTCAGTTGAATTCGCTAACCGTTTATTAGGGGCCTTGTACGTACCAAGCATTGTTCTAGGTTCCAGGATACAGGCTGGGAGTAGACAGTCTTGCCTTCTGGAAGCAGACACTCTAGGGTGGGAGTCGGGTGCACGTCCTGGTGTGGAGCAGTCTGGTGGGAGGTGCGCGGGCCAGGTCCGGGTGAAGGGCAGACTCAGGCCTGCCGGGCGGGGGTGCAGGACAGGAAGGGCCTTCGAGGGTGGGGTTGTTGGAGCGGGATTGGGTGTGGGTGGGTGTGGGGCAGGTACAGTCAGGGAATTCCAGGCGGATGGAGCAGCACAGGCCAAAGCGTGCAGCTGGGGAACAACGTGATGCTGGACGGAGGGAGGCAGAGGAGAAACTTCTTTTGCCTTTTATGTGTTAAATAATTATTATTCAGAGATTCCGCCCAAGAGGAGTGCCTCAAAACTCCTACAGCAGCAGAGGCAGCTGCCTGTCCATGACCCTGTGCTCATTTATGGAGTGGGCAGGGGTGCCCCAGGGAGGAGGAGGTTGTGGGTAACTTGTAGGGCCCAGAGTTGAGGACGGGGGCCTAATACTATGTAAAAAGTGTGCATGCATTTCCTGCACAGGAGTGTAAATTACATTAAGAGCATTGTGTAAGAAGCAGGTCTTTACTCCCCCAAATGTTAACCAGTATTGTGGCAAAGTTTTGGTATTTCACACTGGGGTAATGCTTCAGAGAGAGAAGTCTTGTCTCAGGAGGAGAAGGTGCCTTCATTCAAAGGGACAAGGAAAGTGCATTTATTAACTCTGATGGACCCAATGGCCTTGCCTCTTAGCTGGGAGATTTGGGGAAGAGGGTTATATGTGAATCTTCTTTTTTTATATATAAACCTGGTTTAGAAAGAGATTGAATGCAGCAAAGAAATATTTGCAATCAGCCTCCTCCCGTAGTTTATTTTTCTGCAGAGGATTCTAGCAGCACGGGCTCTTCCTGGGCTGCAAGGCCCCAGTCTTTTGCCTGAGCCTCTTTTAGACCTGAAATCATGTTTTCTGTACCCAGAGAAACGACAATCTGCTTCCCACGTTATCTTGTGACACTTCTAATGCTTTTCAGGAGACACTAACATGGCCTCCCAATGTTCATGTGTGTCATGATTTATTAATTTCTTTGCTGTGGTTTCTCTTTTCATTGCTAAGATCATTGCTCAATGAGCAAAATATATTATGGTATTAGTAAAGGAAATTGAATTAAAAGAATGATTTTTGCCCCTTTGGCTTTCTTTTTTTGTTTTATATTCTTTTTCAGTTAGCAGATATCTGGTGGGTATCAATACTCTTATCAAAGCCTGCCGCATGACTTACGCTTTTCTTTCTTTCTCTCTCTCTCTCTTTCTTTCTTTCCTCTTTCTTTCTTTCTTCTTTCTTTTTCTTTCTTTCCTTCTTTCTTTCTTTCTTTCTCTCCTTTTTTTGACTGTACGTGGCTTATTCTTGTGCACAGTTCCCAGCCTTCATCTCGGCTGGCTCGGCAGTGGTGAGATTCTGAGCCTCTCCATCCTCCCCCCCTCCCTCCCTCTTTTGCCGCCTTTCTCTCCTGTCCTCCAGCTGCCTCCCCGCTGCTCATGGTCAGTCTCCTCGGCTGGCTCCCCCCATCGCTCTTGCTTCTCGATGCTGGAGATCCCCAGGGCTCAGGCCTGACCACTTCTCTCCAGGTACACTCACGTACTTGGCACCTCCTCTGGCTCATGGCATTGAAGACCCGTTGCATGTTAACAAATCCCCGTCTCCTCCGTGAGCTCCAGACTCACCTGTGATGCCTGCACTGTTCAGCACCTGCACTTGGGAAGTCTGTCAGATGTCCCAAAAGGAATGCCGTTTGGAAAAGTATTGCTGTTTGGAACCAGCCCCAGAGGGAGCTTCAGACCCTCCTCCACACATCTCCTGCCATCTTCTCCGTCTCCTGAACAGCAAGCCCATCCTTCGGGTGCTCCGGCTGACGAACATGGGTGCTTTAGTCTCTCTTAGACCCAACACCCCATCCATCAGGAAGTCCTGTGACTCGATCTAAAAGATATCTTTCAAATATGACCACTTTCCGTCAACTCTGCCTCCAAAGTTGCTGCTGTTGTCTCTCACCTGGATTAATTTTAATAGCCTCTTGGGCTCCCTCTTTCTACCTTGATTCTTCTATGGCCCATATCAGCGGAGCAGCTAAAGGGAACCTATTAAAACTCAAACCAGGGCACCTGGGTGGGGCAGGCGAAGGGTGGTTCCATAAGAATGTCCATCCTTCTCTTTTCACTTTCCTTCTCCTTGCTGGGCTTCTAATTCATGGTTAGGGTTTGGGCGGAAGAAACACAAATGGGAATTCTGCCCAGGGAATAGTCCCTTTTGAGAAAATGGCAAATTCAGTTTGAGTGCACATTTGTGAAAATGATTTCTTGGAGTTGGACTGAGAGTTCTGATAGGTGATTGCCTTTTGATTTTCAAATAGGTGCTTCTCTTTTCACCTTGAATATTGGCAGCGGCCACTCTATGGGCCTGGCTGGAAGAGGAGCGACTTCAGGGGCCCATAGAGATCGCTACTGGGGCCTTTGAGTGGAATGTGAGTAATACCTCCTATGGCCACTAGCCTCCCTCTTTACCATTGCCCAAGTAAAACTCACGACATAAAAACCCCCCTTCAACCTCCAGTAAATACTGAAGACTTCTGGAGAAGACATGGAAGAAAGGAACCACGTCTTTGATTTCTCAAAAAGATTGTGTCAGTGTTTGTTCCTCTTGGTTATTAAAGTCAATGAAGAGACAGGGAATGTTACATACCAAGGGCCATAGCAACACGGCGAACAAAGAACTATTAGGAGACTAATCAGGTAGGGAAAAGAGAAAAGATCATATTAACATTTAAGTATATGTGTACATATACATTTCTGCTTAGGTATACATACAAATATACATGTGTGTATGTGTGTATATATAGACACACAGATGTATGTACGAGTGTGTATGTATAGTGTGTGTATATGTACGTATATATTTGCAGCATGTACTGAGAATGGGCTCAACTAAGCTCTTACAGATACTCAACTAATTATGACAAAATTCGTAATTGACCATGTTTCAACTATAAAACTTATGAAATTGATTATTTAATCTGTGGGATATGTTTGTTGTAGGACTTAGAATTCAATATAAGTGAATTTATAAGTCTTGGGCTTATTAATTTATCTCTATATAAATCCTCTGACTTTTCTGGACAAATCAGAAAGCTCCCTACTTTCTGAGTCTGTCTTTCTACAAAAATAAAGGATACTTCTAGCAGAGTCAGTTTCAAACCTAGCAAGAAGCCTGGTTTTTACCACAATTTCCCTCTCAGAATTTACGAGCATCTGCTTTATATATCCAGCTCATCTTATCTCTTCTTTGTAAGAAAGCCAGAGCCAAATTTATTACTTGATTTCAGTAACTTGAATGAAATTTTGGTAGAGCTCTGAATGGTTTCTGATTTTTTTAAACTGTCTTTTATATATAAGCCACCTTTACTGTGATCTGGAAATAGGCAAACAATAAATTAAAATAAATCCCCTGAACACTGGCTCAGTTAAGCCCCCAAATTAAGAATGCACTCTGTCATAGTTTTATTACCCTGGAAGGCGTGCACGTGGGCTGTTGTGTGTAAGTCTCCACAGTCCTGATGTATCCGTTAGTCTCAAAACTTATAGTCACTGAGATTGCATCTCATTTAAGAGCTTGGCCTAGCTAAGACCCTGATGTAATTCTTCTTCTTGGTTTCAGGCTCCATTTCTGCTCTGTGTTCTCAGTTGGGTATTTTCTCCTATTTACATGAAAGTTGGGGTGAGTGTCCATTATCAGTTAATCTGTTCTCTATAATATTTTTTCTTACAAATATTGCATGCATACATAAAAGCATCCTGGAGGACAAGTTAAATTTCTCAGTCTTTTGATTCTTGTACTGACTTCCCTAAACCCTGAGAAATGCCTAAAATAACATCATTCTGCCTTGGATACACAGATACCAGTAATTGTCCACTGTTTAACTCCAGGCCTTTTTCAAGGATCTACTTTTTAGGGCTTTTATAGAAAACAGTTTAAAACTTTATCTAAAAATAAGACCCAAATAAATGAAGAGAACAAATATATTAATGACTGGAAGACCATATCCCAAAGATGTTATTTTTTTCCAAATTGGTCTGTACTTAAAATGAAATTCCAAACAAAATCCAAACAAGATTTTTTTAGGAACTTGACATGATTCCAAAATGTGTGTAGGAGATAAGGTGATAAAGACATGTCAGTGCCCAGCTAGGAGAGGCGGCGTCCATCCAGGCTGCACATCTGCAGAGACATGCGGACTGACACCATCATCCTGGTGGAATACAAGCTTTCTACTGTCTTCTCTCAAACAACACCAATTCAGGTAATCGCCCGTAGCTAAGAGGGCCTCTACAGGAGTCCAGAAGTCCACTGGAGAAGTTCTAGCACACTGCTGGAGAAAAAGAAAGAGGGTGAGAGGAACAGTTTCAGTGTACCTATGTCACCCCTCCTCCAAGGTGGCACGGCTTACTGCCAAGAGAGGTCTCCTTGGCCTGAGATTTCTCCCACAGGGAAATGAGAGCTTGGGAGTAAATGCCCAGCTGTCCAGGAGTCTGCCAGAAAGGCCCAGTTCTTTCTCACCCCATACAGAATATAGAGGTTTGCTGCACATCTCGGAGGGTGGGATAAGGCGTGGCTGAGAGAACAGCAGCCAGGGCTCTTAGATGGCATCACAGGAACACAGATCCCACTAATCAGGAAGCCTGCCAGGGAGTCACTGGGGTCTCTTCGCCCACAGATCCCCCCAATTGGCCCAGGGCACCCCAACATGCCACACACATTACCCACATACACCGTGGCTCACTCCTTCGTGCACCTCTGAGGGTGGCAAGAGCATGTCTTTTTTTGCAGAAAGTTAGTGAGCATTCACAGAAACAAGACTAACTCTGGAATTGGGAAGAAGCACACGAACTTGAGCATTCAGCATTGTCCTACGGAAAGCAAGCCAAGGAGAGGCTGTCAGAGCTTGGTCTGGCTTTGTAGGATCAAGAGAAGATGTGTGATCTTAAAAGTCCCCCTCAAAAAAGGAGCAAGAAGTGTGGAGCAAGTGTATCCACAGAAAAGTTCTGAGAAGCTTCGGAATTTCTAGCAAGGCTTACAGGAGGTCTTCCTCTCCACAAGCCAGTCAGTAGAGATGAGGAGGTGGCTCCTTCCTCAAATGCAAAGACAATAACACAAAATTGGAGGAACATGAAAATGAAGGCAACATTACCATGTTTCCAGTAACCAGAGAAAGAGAGAGCAGAAATTTTTCTGATAAATGATGCGAAATAGTTGTTTGAAGGAAGTTTGGTGGCTACAGGAGAACATAGAAAGACAATTCAATAAAATAAGGAAAACAACACATGACTGAAATGAGAAATGTAACAGAGAGATAGAAATCATGAAAATAAGCAAGTTCTGGGGTGGGAGAATACAGTGGATGAAATGAAAAGCGTGATACAAACATAAATAGTGGACTTGATCAGGCAGAAGAATCTAGGAAGGAGAAGACAAATCATCTGAAATTATTCAGTCAAAGGGACAATGAAAAAGTTACAAAATCCTATGAGACTATGGTATACCATTAAGAGAAACTATCCACACATTATAGCGCTCCCAGAAGGAGATGAGAGGCAAAGGGACAGAAAGCTTATTTAAAGAAATAATAGCTGAGAACTTCCAAAATCAGGGGAGAGATTTGGATATCCAAGATCATGAGGATCATAAGTCCCCTTAGTTTCAACCCAAAACTATATTCTCCAAGACACGTTATAATAAAGTTGTCTTAAATCAAAGGGAAAAAATTAAAAACAAGAAAAAAATCCTCACATACAAGAGAACCCCCATAATGCTATTAGCAGATTTCTTAGGAGAGAGTAAGATGATGTATTCAAAGTGATAAAAGAAAAAAAAACTGCCAACCAGGTATACCTTATATGATAAAGATATCCTTCAGAAATGAAGGAGAAATACTTTCCCAAACAGACAATGGCTGACCGGGTTCATCACCACTACAGCTTTCTTACAAAAATGCTGAAAGGAGTTCTTCAAGCTAAAGTGGAAGAGTGCTATTTAGTAATGTGAAAACATGAAAATAAACAATACCCTGGTGAAGGTAAGTACATACTCGAATTCAGAGTAGTCTAATATTGTAAATGGAGGTGTGTTAACCACTTGACAGAGCTGCACCTCTGGGACCGGTGACTTTATAGTGCTAGGACTGAGTACATTCCCCAGCCCACACAAGGTAGGCAGTGGGTAGCAGAAGTCTTACGCAGTCATAACAGAGCACTGACAAAACAACAGGAAATTTATGTGGGAACTCCGAAAACAAAGGTATGAAAGAGAGACCCCCCCCAAATCCGCATATCAATTCTGCAAGAAACCCTAACTGGCAGACTACTCAATTGCCAGGAAAACCTCTAGACCAGGATAAATTAGCAACAGCTAAAAGCTAAAAAAATAAGCAGAGACATCAGCTGCTACATACCGCCGGATGGGGGTGGGAGGTGGGGTGGCGTTTTAAAGATGTTGCAGTCTGAGTCCAAGCGGGCTAATTACCTACAAAAATGAGAAACGGCAATCCTTAGAACAAAATAGATTTTAGAATGCAATATCATATGATTGATGATGGCCAGTCTGCAAACAAGAATTATTAGACATATAAAGAAATGGAATCATAAATGTGACCCAGACTCCAAGAGAAAAAGCAATAAATAAAAACTGACTCTGACCAAGCCCAGATGTTGATTTAACAAAGAAAAGACTTCAAGTCCTCAATTATAAATATGTTCTCAGAAGTAAAGTGTGATACCAATGAATAAGCAATAGGGCCTCTCAACAGAGAAACTAAAACTATAGAGAAAAACCATGTGGGAATTCTAGAGTTGAAGAGCACAGTAGATGAAATGAAAAATTCACAAGAGGAACTTAACAGCACAAGCAAGATGGCACATGAGAAAGTCAGTGAACTTGAGGATAATAGGAATTACCCAGGAGAAAGAACAGAAAGGAAAAAATCTGAAGAAAAGGGAAGAAAACCTCAGAGACCTATGATATAATATCAAACCATCCAACATGCATGTACTTGATATCCCAAAAAGAAGAGAGAGAGAAAGAGGGAAGAAAAAAAATTTTTGAAGAAATAATAATTGAAAATATTCCAATTTTGGTAGAAAAATGTTAATTTGCTGATATTAAAGGCTTAACACCAATAAACACACAGAAAGCTACACTTAGGTTTACATGACAGTCAAACTGCTAAAAGCAAATATAAAGAGAACTTTGGGAAGAAGTAAAAGAAAAACACATTACATGCCGGGGAGAAATGGTACAGTCAATGGATGAGATATAGAGGGAAGGTATGATGCATATCAGATAATAATGGAAGCCAGGAAACATCTGAATGACATCCAAATGCTGAAAGGAAGAAAAATCTGTCAACCAAGAATTCCATATCCAGTAAAAGTACTCTTCAAAAATATAGATGAAATGTGTATAAATATCAAATCATTATTTATATACCTAAAACTAGTATAATGTTATATGTCAATTTTACCTTAATTTTAAAAAACTTAGTGCAAAAAGAACAAAGAGGGTGACTAAGTAGAGGAAGATTTCTCAACTATGACACAGAAAGCATAAACCACAGAGGAAGAAATTGATGTACGGGACCTCAAAATAAAATTTTAAACTTTAACTCTTTGAAAGATATCTTTAAGAAAATGAAAAGTTAAGCTAGAGATTGGGGGAAAATATTTCTAGAACATTTAGAATAAAAGACATATCTGCCGTGTATATTTTATTTAAAAAAAACTCTTAAAACTCAGTAAAAAGTTTTGAATAGCTATTTCGCCAAAGAAAATGGACAAATAGCAAATAATCACATGAAAAGATGCTCACTACAAGTGACCCTTAGGAGAGCACTATGTAAGACGTCACTGTAGCAGAGCAGGTAAGAGGAAGAGGACTGACACTAGTAAGAGCTGGAGTGCTCTGAGGCAAGTGGGACTCACACACTTCTCAAGGGAATGCAGAATGCACGGCCGCATCTGGGAGGACAGCTTGGAAGTCTCCTCACAAACTAACCCTGACCACCCATAGTTCCCTAGATCTAGATCTTTATGTGCCCTGGAGAAATGAGAACACATGTCCACATACAAATCTGTATGGGAAGCTCCCCAACAGTCATGTTCCTATAGCCAAATCTAGGAATGATCTCAACTGCAGTCGGAAAATGGACCAACAGCCCACTCTGTCACATACCAAGCAGCACTAAAAATTCATCCTACAACCATGTGGCTGAGTCTCAAGAACCTTAGGTCAGTGAAAGAAGCAGGATGCTAAAAAAAAGTATATAATATATGATTTCATTTATTCAAAATTCTAGGAAAAGCAAATCTGTGGGGATAGCTGACACTGGTTGTCTGGGACCGAGGATGAGGTCGAGGCCTTGATTGCATAACCCTAGGGGGTTCTAATGCGGTGTTAAGAATGCTTCAGATTTTGAGTATGGTAATAATCACATAGCTATGTGTATTTTCCCAAACTCATCAAATTCGATGCTTAAAATGGGAGAATTTCACTGAATAGAGCTACCCTACAACCCAGCAGTTGCACTACTAGGTATTTACCCAAAGGATACAAACGTGATCTGAAGGGGCACCTGTACCCCAATGTTTATAACAGCAGTTAAGGGGCACGTACACACCAATGTTTATAACAGCAATGTCCACAATAGCCAAACCATGGAAAGAGCCCAGATGTCCATCGACAGATGAATGGATAAAGAAGATGTGGTATGGATACTCAATGGAATATTACTTGGCCATCAAAAAGGATGAAATCTTCCCATTTACAATGACATGGATAGAACTGGAGGTATTATGCTGAGTGAAATAAGTTAATCAGAGAAAGATGGTTTCATTCATATGTGGAGTTTAAGGAACAAACAGAAGATCATAGGGGAAGGGAGGGAAAAAGGAAATAAAATGAAATCAGAGAGGGAGACAAACCATGAGAGACTCTTAACTATAGAAAACAAACTGAGGGTTATTATAGGGGAGTGGGGGAAGGATGTGGGTACCTGGATGATGGGCATTTAGGAGGGCACATGATGTAATGAGTACGGGGCGTTATATGCAACTGATGAATAACTGAACCCTACATCCGAAGCTAAAGGTATTATGTAAGTTAACTAATTGAATTTAAATAAATAAGTTTTTTAAAAAACAGTGAAAATGTTTAAATATTTGTAGAAAGGCATCAAAAATGTGGAAGGCTTACTTGCCATGCAGCCTAGCATCTGCAAGATGGAGGTATAAGCCCAGGGAAATTACCTCAGATTGTGGCTATATTTTGGGATAAGGTCTTTAGAAAAATAAGTTAAAATGAGGTCATTAGGGTGGGCCCTAATCCAGTAGGACCTTATAAGAAGAGAAAATTTGGGCAGAGACATACACAAAGGAAAGAGGGTAGGAAGACACAAGGAGATGACAGCCATCAACAAGCGAAGGACAGAGGCCAGGAATGGACCTTTCCCTCATGGGCCCCAGAAGGAACCAAGCCTGCTGACAGCCTCGAGAACTGTGAGCCCTTAGCACTTCTGCTGCCTGAGCCCCTGTTCTGTCGCAGTCTGGGATGGCAGCCCTAGCAAAGAAATTCAGTCAGCAACTGTGAAACAACGTCACTGAGAAAGAGCCATATATGGCAGTATATGACCACGAACCAAACAGAAGGTGAAGACATTAAAGTTATAGGTGTTTAGGAGAGGACACGTGGTCCCGGTAAAACCCGCAGGTAGGTTTTCGTAAAGCAGCTGGACATGAGGATACCCAGGACAGAAGGTGGGACAGTTTACATTTAGCTATCATTCGTTCACCCACCACGAGCCAGGCACTACGCCTGGCCCAGGAACCTAATGAACAAAGAGGCACATTCTCTGCCATGGGGTGCCCACAGCTGGAGGCAACGGAAGTCAAAGTGAACAGGACCGTTGGAGACAGCCCGCACGTGCACAGGCGCATGGGCACAGAGGACTAGGTCCAAGAGCTGTTGTGTCCACTTCTGTCCCTCCTGGGCACTTGTTATATTTGTGGTGCACGATAAGGCATCTGACTTCCCTGCAGAGTATTTTGTGAAAGGGATTTGTCATCATTAGACCTGTTCAGTGAGCGGATTTCCCTCTGCATTCAGGAGATTACGCAGAATGCTGGGTTCCAGGCTTCTTGAAGACAGTGCTATTTCTTCTCCTTTCTTCTTTCCCCCATCCTAACACGTGCCATGGATGGTGAAGGCAGAGTGATCCTGCTGGACCTTCTATTCCTGGGCCGTTGCCACCATCAGCCTATCTCGGTGACAACCAGCACGTTGTGAGCGAGGATCATCCTTAGGGGTTTGCCTCTTGGGCACTCTGTCTGCTGGTGACTTCTCCTGCTGCTTGTACAGGTGACGGCGATGCCAGCATATTTGAGGAAGAGGTTTGGTGGCTTTCGTATCAGCTCCTCCTTGCTGTTCTGTACTTACTCCTCCATATCTTCAATACGGTCTTGGTGAGTTGTGTAAAAGCCAGCCCAAGAAACAAAACAAAAGTAAACAAAAATTCAGTAGGCAGGACAGTGCTAGATTGGTCTCAGCAGTTCACTCTGGAACCCCGTAAGTTGCTTACGGCATCAGCTGTCTAAGAAGATAGGAGAGAAAAAAAAATAGCTTAATAATACTTGCAAATGATAGAGGCAGAGGCATCTTATTGTGTCCCGAGCCTAGTTTATAGGTCACTCTTTTGTATTTCTAGAGCGCCTTGGGTGCTGTGTCATGTCATTAGGTGATGTCACTCCTCTGCTTAAAACAATCCCCAAGCGTTTTCTACCAGCCCTACAAGAAAACCTAAGCCCACTGTTATGATCGGTGACAGCGTCCTGCTCTTGTCCATTACCCTTGGCCTTATCTTTTAGTCTCCTCCCTTGTTCTCAGCATGCTCTAGCCACATTTTCTGCCTTATTATTTCTCAAACCCAGCAAGTTCATTCCCACTTGAAGCCCTTGACTCTTGCCCTGTGTTGTGTCTGGCATGTTCTTCCCCCAGATTTTTCAAATCTCACCTCCTTGGAGAGGCCTTCCACGGGTCTCTCATCACTCTATACTCCATTACTGGGTTTTTATCTTCTTTGTAGTACTTGTTACCATGTGAGAGTAATTTATCTGTTTCCTTGCTTATGATACGTCTCATCTACTTCAGTGCAAGCTTCTCGAGGCCCAGGCCCTTGCCTGGCTTATTCACTACATTACCTGCTGTGCTGAGAGAATGATTAGCACTTCAGGCACTCGATATATGTTTTGGGTTTGTTTTTGTTTTTGGTTTTGTTTTTAGTGATCAAATGAGTGTCACTTACCACGCTGCATAGAAATTGCCTGTTTAGCACCGTCACTAACTATAAGGCCCCTGAGGACAGCAGCTGGGTCTTAGTAACTCTTGCGTCTTCTGAACCCTGTTGAGTGTCTACTGTGTTGGCGCTTAGTAAACATTTGATGAATAAATGGATGGATGAATGTTGGGCGGATCTCTGCCCACTGTACCCCTACTCTGGAGACCTACAACAACAAAGTACGACATTAGCCACTTAAATGTTGTGCACATGCTTTAAAACCAGTGCCAACGAAGCCAAGGGTCAACAAATCTGGCCTGCAGACCAATCAGCCTAGTGTTCTCCTTTGTACAGTCCTTGAGCTAAGAAAGCTTTTTTTACAGTTTTAAATATTTGTGAAAAACAGGCAGTACGTGGCCTGCAAAGCCTTCAGTATTTACCCCCTGATCTTTTAGAGAGAAAGCTTGCCAGGCCCTGATGGATGGGCTGTCCCCTTTGCCTTCTCCCAGTGGCCAAGCTGCAGGGACCGCTCTGAGCACACTCCCTGCCCCACGGCTCCACGGAGGAAGAGGCTTAGTTTTGTCGGAACTGAATTAATTGGATTAACCCAAGCCCTAAAGGTGCTGACCTTGCTGAACTCCTGGGGCACACGTCTTTCCACCCAGGGGAACGGGGTAGACTTTAGCCTATGTCCATTAGTCATAAAGTGGACGTGCTAACCATAGACCCCCTCCTGCAGATAGCTTCTAGGGTCTCTATGATATTGCTGTTGAATTCACTGGAAATGAAATTGCCGCTTGCTGCCTTTGTACTCACTTCAGGTGGAGCTCTCTACTGGCGCCATGTTGATGAGACTGGTTTTGGGGTTAGATGTCTACCTGGCCGCCATAGCCCTGCCGACAGTTCCTGTCCTTTATACCATCACAGGTGAGGTTGCTCTAACCACCCACATACTTGCATTGACACACAAGCTCTTCTTACACTGCGGTGCTAGTAGGCACTGAGGTAGGGGAGTCTCCAGCTTTTGCATTTTTGCTATACGTCACATTGCTAGGCCCAAGTGGAGTAATTGTGGTGGGGTGCCTGAGCGGTGTCCCCCCTCTAGAAATCAGGTCAGGCCTGTGGGGGCTTTCCAAGGGCCCTGGCAAGGATGGCAGTGATCATTGTGGCGGCCATGGCCTCGCCCTGCAGGCTGCCAGGTGATGGCATAGAAACAGGAAGGAAATGAAGGAGAGGCAGCAGCTACAGGCATCCTGGTCGCCTGGCAACCTGGTCAGGCCATCGACTGGGATCTTTTATGTAGACAGTTCTGTCCCGGCGTCTCTGCCCGGTTTTGAGAGTGGGCACTCTCATCCCTTGTTTCTTCCAGCCACAGTGTGAATCTGGGATGCTGGTGAGTGCCCCTGGCGACTCAGTCCTGTCCAGGTGGGGAGACACAGGGTGGGGGTGGGTGCACTCAGTCGGTGCTGCCGGTGCACAAGGGGGTGGAAGTTCGCGCTTTCTTCCCAGGGGACATTTGGTAATGTCTGCAGACATGTTTAGTTTTCACGACTGGGGGCGGGATTTCTACTGCATGTAGCAGGTAGAAGCCAAGGGTGCTCTAACTGTTGCTTCCAAACTGAGATTTGTGATTAAAGATATACTGTTTTTCTTTAGGAAAACTACTAGCTTTTCATTTATCCAAAAAGGGAGACGTAAAGGAAGATTGGGATGTAGAAGGGCAAGTTAAGAATCCAACAAAAGATGATGAGGGATATTAAAGAGAGAAAACAGAATATGCAAAGACTAAGCATTGCATTATAAGACGTACTGATGTAAAGGGATAGAGGGTGTGAATAGACAATCTGGGAGGAGGCAAGCACGCAGAAGAGGGACACAGAGTGACTCTCAGCAGTCTCAGACGTGGATCTGTTTCCGTCTGTCCTACCCATTCAGGCGGCTTTGCAGCTGTGGTTTATACTGACGCCTCACATGCTGTTGTCATGGTTCCGGGATCAATCATGTTAACGGGCTTGGTAAGTTAATCTTGGAAGACCGGGCACCATAGTGGAACCTTTGAACGTGATTGTCACCTAGGGCCACGTCAGTACCTTCGTGTCACAGATGAGGAGACTGAAGCCCCCAGAACCCAAGAGCTCGGGGACGGGGAAGTGGGCGGGGACGACGGAAGTCGAAGAGTCAAGAAACAAGAGTGAGAATGACAAAGTCTAGTGCTTTGGGACCGCGTCACGTGGCCCACCACCGTCACTCCCACCCTATGCCTCTGGTCCATGCTCTTCCTCTCTAGGTAGAAGCCTCTCCGTTTTGCCCAGGCTGTTAAATCAAGGTCAACGGAAGACCCACCCCCCACACCAACGGTGTGATTTATGGTCATTCCATCTACATGGCTTTTTTCCTGGGGACTCAAATCACTACCACGTAGAACTTAATATTTTTGTGATACATGTCTTGATTCTTCATTGATTATGTCACATAAGAAATCATACCTCCCAGCTCTAAAACTTCTTTTTTTTAAAGATTTTCTTTTATTTGACAGAGAGATCACAAGTAGGCAGAGAGGCAGGCAGAGAGAGAGGAGGAAGCAGGCTCCCTGCTGAGCAGAGAGCCCGATGCGGGCCTCGATCCCAGGACCCTGAGATCACGACCTGAGCCGAAGGCAGAGGTTTAACCCACCGAGCCACCCAGGTGCCCTCTAAAACTTCTTAAGAACTGAAACCATTGTGCCCTGCACATACGTGCAGTCTGAGGCACCTGACAGGTGCTTACTAAGTAGTGAGAATGAAGACGAGGGCTGAGATGAGTCAGGTGTCTGATACTGCTAGGCAGCCGTTCATCCGCATCGCCGTCACCACACCACCAGGAGGCAATACTGCTGTCGTTGTCCCCACTTCACACACGAGGAAATGTCGTTCTTCAGTTAAGTGACTTGCTCATGAGACACACCAAGAGCTGAACTCATAGCTGGCTCTTTAAACACCAAAGCCCGATATGCGGACTGATATAATACAGTATCTGTGACGGCAGGTACACCTACCTTAAGGTGGAAGTTTCCTCCGCCAGGCTGAGATAATGACCTTAGTGAAGCTGGTATTACGCACCACTCCGTGGGGCAGAGATGGGTCTTACATAAATCTAGAAGGAAAAACTCTTGGCTCAGGTATTAGAAGGTTACTGAAGTGATATGTGAATGCAGTGGAAGGACTCTGGCTCCATAGAGCGTATTGTTGAGAGCCGCACTGAAGGAGAAGTGATAGAATCCGAGTCACATAATCCTCATCTTACCAAAGTTTAGTGAGCATTAGTGTGTCATCAAGGGTGCTCAGTGCTTTATTGCTGGGACACAAAATACATGTCAGGCATGAGCCAAAGAATGTTTTAATGAGCTGGGAAGCAGCGACTAATTTCAGTGACAAAACTCTTTAAACTATAAAACACACTAAGCCATTGTGTTTAACTGTGTACTGGTATTAAATATCAACATTTTTTTAAACCTGCCAAGTTCACCCCAATAGTTGAAAATGACATCCAGGGGCGCCTGGGTGGCTCAGTTGGTTAAGCGACTGCCTTCGGCTCAGGTCATGATCCTGGAGACCGGGGATCGAGTCCCACATCAGGCTCCCTGCTCCGCGGGAAGCCTTCTTCTCCCTCTCTCACTCCCCCTGCTTGTGTTCCCTCTCTGGCTGTGTTTCTCGCTGTCAAATAAATAAAATCTTAAAAAAAAAAAGAAAGAAAATGACATCCAATTAAACTTTAAGAGCAGGTAGAATATTCTATTTAATGTTAACAATTATATCTCTAAATAATTATACATTCTTTACTGTTACAGATTGAATGTTTGTCTCCCTCCACCAAAAATTGGTTTCATTAAAATTTTAACTCCCAATTGTGATGGGAAGTGGAACCTTTGGGAAGTGATTAGATCTTGAGGGCCGAGCACTCATGAATGCCAACAGTACTCTTGTAAAAGAAACCCCAGAGAACCCCCTCACTTTTCCACCACTCGAGGACACACTGAGAAGATGGCGGTCTGTGAGCCAGGAAGGAGACCTTCACTAGATACCCAATCAAGCAGCAGTTGATCTCAGACTTCCCAGCCGCTGTAACTGTGGGAAGTAAACATTCATAGTTGATAAGTCTGTGGTTATGAATCTATGGTTTTTTGTTATAGCATCCCAAACAGAATGGACACTTTCTGAGAAATGTAATGGAATTTTTTTAATTGGGGCATTCATGTTAGTTCTTTTGGGAAGTAAACTATTTAAAGTAATGGAATAATTGTTTTCTTTTAAAAATATGCAAGAACACATACATCCAAATGAGTATTGTTCAGACTAGTCACCATAAGACCCCGTGTATACAGAACTGCAATATTTTATTTTTTTATTATATTCAGTTAGCCACTGTGTAAGTACATCATTAATTTTTGATGTAGCGTTCAGTGATTTACAAGTTATGTATAACACCCAGTGCTCATCACGGCACATGCCCTCCTTAATACCCATCACCCTTTTACCCCTACTCCTACTCCCTCCCCTCTGAAACCCTCAATTTGTTTCCCAGGGTCCATAGTCTGTCATGGTTCATCTCCCTCTCTGATTTCTCCCCCTTTGGGTTTCCCTCCCTTCCCCTATGGTCCTCCAAGCTATTGCTTATGTTCCATATATGAATGAAACCATATGATAATTGTCTTTCTCTGCTTGACTTACTTCACACAGCATGATATAATCCCCTCCACTTTGATCCATGTCAATGCAAATGGTGAGTATTCATCATTTCTGGTGGCTGAGTAATATTCCATTGTATATATGGACTATCTCTTCTTTATCCATATTGAAGGGCACCATAGCTCGTTCCACAGTTCGGCGATTGTGACCACTGCTGCAATGAACACTGGGGTGCAATGTGCCCCTTCTTTCCACTACATCTGTATCTTTGGGGTAAATACTAGTAGTACAATTGCTAGGTCGTAGGATAGCTCTATTCTTAACATCTTGAGGAATCCCTATACTGTTAGTGGCTGTACCGACTTGCATTCCCATCAACAAAGTAAGAGGGCACCCCTTTCTCCATATCCTTGCCAAAATTTGTTGTTTCCTGTTTTCTTAATTTTTCCCATTCTAACTGGTGTAAGGTGTTATCTCATTGTATTTTTGATTTGAATTTTCCTGATGGCTAATGATGTCAAACATTTTTTCATGTGTCTGTTAGCCATCTGTATGTCTTCTTTGAAGAAGTGTCTGCTCATGTCTTCTGCTCATACTTTGATGGATCATTTGTTTTCTGAGTGTTGAGTCTGGGAAGTTCTTTATAGATCTTGGATAGCAACCCTTTATCTGTAATGTCACTTGAAAATATCCCATTCCATGGGTTGCCTCTTAGTGTTGCTGACTGTTCCCTTTACTGTGCAGAAGCTTTTTATCTTAATGGAGTCCCAAAAGTTTATTTTTGCTTTTCTTTCCCTTGCCTTTGGAGATGTGTCTTGAAAGAAGTTACTGTGGCCGATGTTATGTATAAACTGCCTATGTTCTCCTCTAGGATTTTGATGGATTCCTGTCTCACATTGAGGTCTTTATCCATTTTGAGTTTATCTTTGTGTATGTTGTAAGGAAATGATCCAGTTTTATTCTTCCATATGTAGCTGTCCAGTTTTCCCAGCACCATTTATTGAAGAGACTGTCTTTTTTCCACTGAATACTTTTTCCTGATTTGTCAAAGAGCTGAGGGTCCATATCTGGGCTCTCTACTCTGTTCCATTGATCTATGTGTCTGTTTACGCACCACTACCATGCTGTCTTGGTGATCACAGCTTTGTAATAAAGCTTGACATAGGTAACATGATGTCCCAGCTTTGTTTTTCTTTTTTATCATTCCTTTGGTGTTTTGGGGTCTTTTCTGGTTCCACACGAATTTCAGGATTATTTATTCCAGCTCTTTGTAAAGTGCCAGTGGCACTTTAACAGGGATGGCATCGAAAAGTGTACATTGCTCTGGGCAGGATGGGCATTTTAGTAAAGATGCACAGGTAAAGAGAACAAAAAGATGGATGGTGAAATACTCATTGCCCACAGTTTCTCAGTTCATCTCCCCAGACACAGCCAGTATTATAGTTTGTGCATATCCTTCCATGCATATTCTTCATATGTACAGTCATTTTTTCATCTATGAGATGGATACATAGGTAGAATCAAAACAAAATTTTGTGGCCTGTTTTTTCACCACTGGTACTATATCAGGGACAAGTTTCTATGTCTATAAATAGAGATCTACTACATCTTTTTGGTTTTGTATTTTTAATAAACTTTATTGAAAACTATACAATTCTGGGACCTGGGTGGCTCAGTCAGTTAAGCATCTACCTTCCACTTGGGTCATAATCCCAGGATGCTGGGATCAAGGCCCACATCGGGCTCCCTGCTGAGCAGGGAGCCTGCTTCTCCTTCTGCCTGCTGCTCCCCTTGCTGTGTGTGCTCTCCCTCTCTCTCTCAACCTGATAAATAAGTAACATATTTTTAAAAATTGAAAAGTACACAAGTCAAAATGTGTAACTAGATGAAATATCACAAAGTAAACACCAGGTCAAGGTGTTATCTTTCTGTTTCCTTGCTTTCCAAACTTAGCTTTTGTTTCTTTTTCTTGCCTCATTACACTGGCCAGGGCCATTAGGACAGTGCTGAATAGAAATAGAGACAACCGGCATCCTTGTCTCATTCCCAATTTAGAGGGAAAGCTTTGGATATTTTACCATTAAATAAATTACTTGCTGTCAATTTTTTGCAGATACTCTTTGCCAGATCAACAAATTCTCCTCTATTCTTACTTTGCTACATTCGTTTATCATGAACAGATTTTGATTTGTAGCGAGTGTTTTTTCCACTTGTACTGAGAAGATTATATTCTTTTTCTCCTTCATTCTGTTAACACAGTGATTTGTTTTGAATGTTAACTCAATCTTGCATTCCTAGAATAAACCCAGCCTATTGAAGCATATCCCAGATTTCTCTCCCAAGTGGCCATATTAACTTATATTCTCACAGATATATGTTAGAATATGTTACCTAAACTTTCAGCCAATAATTGATGTTTTAAGAATTTTTAAAAATTTGCCAATGGGTGAAGGAGAAAAAGTGTATCATTCTTGTTTCACTTTGAAGTTCCCACACTGGTGAGAATCATTTCATATACTTAGTGGCCATTTGTGGTTCCTCTTTTGTGAATTACCTGTTTATATTTCATATACTTAGTGGCCATTTGTGGTTCCTCTTTTGTGAATTACCTGCTTATATTCTATACCATATTTCTTCTGAATAGTTTCACTTGGAGTTCTTTATACATGACATAGATTTCCTCTTTTAGTCTGAAAAAAATTTTAACTGACCTCAGTCATATAAATTTTAAATTTTGAGGTCAAATTATCAACCTTCCTTTTCTTTTTTTATCTTGTCCAAGAATATACTTCCTAACTCAAGTTCATAAAGATATTGTTTTTTTCTAATAACTTTGTAATTTTTTATTTCACCTTTTTTTAATCCACACAGAATTCATTTGTATAAGTGCCATGAGGTGTCTTATTGATTTTATAGTCAGTCAATAATCTTTCATTGACCAGTTTTGACTCCAAATGATTCTGAGCACATTTCAAAACTCAAGTCTGTATCAAAAGAACATGGTTTAATATGTCAAAATAAAAGGTTTTTTTCAGTTAAGTCAGTGGAATTATGGATGTTTTGGTGTCTTCAAAATATTTTTCTGGGGGGCACCTGGGTGGCTCAGTTGGTTGGGCAACTGCCTTTGGCTCAGGTCATGATCCCGGAGACCCAGGACCAAGCCCCACATTGGGCTCCTTGCCCAGCAGGAAGCCTGCTTCTCCCTCTCTCAGTCCCTCTCCTTGTGTTCCCTCTCCAGCTGTGTTTCTCTCTGTCAAATAAATAAATAAAATCTTTTAAAAATAAAGATAAATAAAAATAAAAAATATTTCTCTTTAGGGGTGTCAGGGGGACTGAGCTGGTTGAGCAGCCGACTCTTGACTTCAGCTCAGGTCATGATCTCAGGGTCCTGGGATCGAGCCCTGTGGCAGCATCTGGCATCCACAGGGAGTCTGCTTGAGGATCTCTTTCCCTCTGACTGCCCCCCAAAAAACAAGTAAATCTTTAAAAAAAATTTCTTTACTGTTAAGATTGTAAACACTTAGCAATTTTCAAGTTTGACATTTTATAAATATTTTGTTGGCATTGTAGGAGAGTGAATATTAATTTGTTTTGGTCAAGATCCTTACGAGAGCTTGTGATAGAACTTTAGTTGGAAACTAGTATAAGAAAATAAGTACCTCCTTGACTCATGTAAGTAAAAATTCCAAGGGCACACTACCTTCAGTGATGGCTAGATCCAGGGTTCTGAATGAACCAGGTAGAAAACAGAGCTTCAAACTATTAAACAAACTTAGAACCCCAAAGAATGGAAGCAGGAATTTTTGGTTCCTTAAGCAGAAGGCTCCTGGGACAGATTCCAGTTAGCCTAGTTTGGGTCTCATATCTATTCCTGACACATCAGTTGTTGCCCATGGGACAGAGAGCATTGGCCAGGCCCTGGGGCATGTGGACAGTTTGATGAGACCCACCTAAGCCACACAGGATGCAATGCAACTGGAAAGAGGGGTTCTGCTACCAGAAGCGGGAGGTGGGGTGTGGGCACACAGCTACTCATTTCTGTTTGGAAGAGGTGATGTCTTGTCTTAGGCACATTTAGTCTTGACTATTTTTCAGTCCATTGTGTTTTATATACTAGGTCCAGTCAATGAAACTGGGTCTCACTTTGTAATCTTGGGTCTTAAGTCATGTGTTACTGTATATATGAGGTACTAATAAATCTTTCAGTGTTTTAAGCCTTTCAGGAAGTTGGAGGATACCAGGAGCTATTGCATAGATACCCAGACAGTAAGCCAAACCTGATCCATGAAGGAACTTGGACTTCCAAGACGGAATGCTATAGTCCTCGCCTGGATTTTTTCCATATCTTCCGAGATCCCGTCACTGGAGACCTCACGTGGGCTGGCATCATCTTTGGCGTCTCCACCCTCTCATTACGCCCCTGGTGCACTGATCAGGTAACTAGACACGGTGCACAGCACTGGAGGCTGTGAGCCTCATGCGTTCCAGGCCTTCCCTGTCTCTACAAACACAGGCAACAGTTGGTCTAGTCCTTATTTTTTGCCTACAGAATTTGATAAGAAATTCTGTTTAAAAGGAATTTCACAGCCCCTTCTATAACACATCAACTATTTTCATTTTTTTCCCTTCACTATCATTATCTAAAAAGCAGTCTTTGGGGACATGAAAAATATATCAGTTCTCCCCAACTGCACCCATAAATTAAACGCAATCAATCAGCATTTCAGTTGGAATTCTTTTTAAGATTTTATTTATTTACTTAACACAGAGAGAGAAATCAAAAATAGGCAGAGAGGCAGGCAGAGAGAGAGGAGGAAGCAGGCTCCCTGCCGAGCAGAGAGTCCGACGCGGGCCTCGATCCCAGGACCCTGAGATCATGACCTGAGCCCAAGGCAGAGGCTTTAACCCACTGAGCCACCCAGGCGCCCTCAGTTGGATTTTTTAAGGACTCTAACTTATTCTAAAAGTTATATGGCTCACTATCAATGATAGATCATTAAATAAATTGTAAAATATTCATATGGTGTGAAGGTAATAAATAAATAAAAAAGGAAGTATAACTACACAATAATATGGATGATTTTCAAGCTTGATGCCAAGTAAAAGAAGCTAGACACGGACATCTAGGCACTGCATGGTTATATTTTCATAAAGTTTGCCACAAGCAGTGCTGACTCATGTCATGTTGGAATGCACAGTAAGTGGCAAAAAAAAAAGTTATAAAAGAAAAGGAAAAAAAGAAAAAAAGAAAGAAAGAAAGAAAGAAAGAAAGAAAGAAAGAAAGAAAGAAAATGAATGAACATGAAAGCAGTCATTTCTGGAGCGAGAGAAGGGGTTGAGATGAAAAACATGAGTCACATGTGGCAGTATTATTTATAATTATCACAAGGTGGAAACAACCGAGAAGTTCACTCATGAACGAACGAATGAACAGAATACGCATCATTCGTTGGAATAGTGTTCAGCCATAAAAAGCAACAAACTACTGACATGGGCTATGACTTGGATGGATCTTGAAAATATTATCCTAAGTGGAAGAAGCCAGATACAAATGATCATCGAGTTTACGGTTCCTTTTATACAAGATGTCCAGAGTAGGCAAAGCATAGAGACAGAAATCCCATTAGCGCTTGCCAGAGGCTGGGAGAGGAAAAAATGGAGGGGGGCAGCTTAATGGATATAGGTGTTCTTCCGAGGTGATGAGAAAGTTTTGAAACTAGAGAGAAGTGTGATTGCATAAGCCTGGGAATATGCTGAAGGCTACTGAATTCTTTAAAATGTTTAGTTATATATTACATGAATTTCACCTCAATTTTTACCGAAAAACAAAAAGCCACAGAAAGGCTTCTGGGATGCCTGCAATGTTTCCTCTGAATTTGGATGGTTGTTATAGTATATGCTCTTCATGTGTGACAGTCACTTTCATGTGTTATATATTGATTTTTTAAAGGGATTTAAACTTCTTATGGAAGAAGAAAATGCCACAAATAGCCCAAGTTCGAAACTGAAGAACAAAGGGGGAGAACTTGCCAAACCAAATTTTAAACATCTACAAAGTAGCAGCAATAAAAACAGTTTGAAACATCCAAGAATAGTTACACAGACTAGTAGACCAGAATAAAGAGGTCAAGCAGATCCTTGTACTTATAGAAATTTAATATGTATCCAAGGAGGCTTCAGAAATCAATGGGGGAGATACATACCCTTTGATGTTGTTAGAAAACCAAGTGAGTATTTGGAGTAACGATTCTTCACCTTCGTCTAACACTTACTACAAAGGGGGACCTCTGCTGGATTAAAGACTTAAATGTGGAAAGAAACACTGGACACTTAAGGGAGGGTGACAATATTTTGAGACAGAGCTGGCGGAGAACAAATCATATTGATTTGATCATATTACATATAAGTACTTTTTAACAAAGTACCATAGACAAAGTTGACAGATGACAGATTAGAGAAGACGATTAGAAATGTTTATTATAAGGGTGCCTGGGTGGCTCAGTGGCTTAAAGCCTCTGCCTTCAGCTCAGGTCATGATCTCAGCTCTGCTCAGCAGGGAGCCTGCTTCCTCCTCTCTCTCTCTCTCTCTCTCTCTCTCTCTCTCTCTCTCTCTCTGCCTACTTGTGATCTCTCTCTCTCTCTGTCAAATAAATAAATAAGATCTTTTTTTAAAAAAATAATATAGGGGCGCCTGGGTGGCTCAGTTGGTTAAGCGACTGACTTCAGCTCAGGTCATGATCCCAGAGACCCGGGATCGAGTCCCACCTGCTTGGCGGGAAGCCTGCTTCTCCCTCTCTCACTTCCCCTGCTTGTGTTCCCTCTCTAGCTGTGTTTCTCCCTGTCAGATAAATAAATAAAATCTTCTAAAAAAATAAGTATACTGTACTCTGAGCTAGCAGTAGTGTTCCTCAGAAGCTACCTAATGTACCCTCATGCAAGTTCATGAGGGACTGTGTATGAGGCATTGATCACAGTATTGGTCGTGCTGGTTACTCCAACATGGGCAGATAAAGTGGCAGGAGGGGCAGTAATACTGTGGAATACTATGCAGTCATAGGAGCTAGAGGATACACTAGATGACACAACACTGATAGGGCTTTAAGATGTAGTGAGTGGATGCACAAGAAACAAATGAGATCCAGAGCACTATACTGGGTATGTTCTACAGTGTAGCTCTGGGTTTTTTTAATTTGTATTCTTGCCTATCTATTTATTATATGTTTAACGATACTAGTTTGCCTGGAAGATAAGAAAAATCTCTCTATATTTTTCTTTTCAATTTCTTCTACGACTTTAAAAGTTGCCCCTGGCCTTCCACATCTGAGAGTGGGTAAACTAGATTTCCTGAACTACCTCCAGAAATGAAATTTTCTAGGTTTACTGGGTAAAATGTAACGAACATCTTGTTATAGTCATAGCAAAGCTCATAAGAAAGGAAGAAAATCTCCAGAGACTGAAACAACGAGGATAACTGAACTCAAGAGAGTTAAGCTGACAGGGACACTGATGGTGCCCTGATATATCACATTTACCAACCTGGGATTTCCAAGGCTTAGATCTAACTGGCCAGATGAGAACAGGAGAAAGGTCTTGAGTTCATGAGTAGTGAAGAGTGAAATCTGTACCCTCAGTGAAAAGATAGACCAGGAAAATAGCTGCCTACCAGCAAAGAGAAACAAAATGCCCCAACCTGAGTCCTAGGTGGAGGAAAGAAGTCGCCCCTGAGGATTCGTAAGGGCAGGCTGGCCTTCCTATACATTTGGGGTTTTAATTAAAATTTTAATTTGATTCCCTGTACGAAACCTTATGGGAAGAAATGAACATAAACCCATGCAAAATGTGTTACATACCAACCTGGCAAGAGTAATGGCAGATTTTCCCTGGAGGGATACACCCTCAACCAAGGCCTTGCAGCATTCCCACAAATAAATGCCTGCTCAACATGAGCCCCTAAACCAAAATTAGAAAATATAGAAGAATAAAACCACCTTGAGCAAGAAAGAGGAGAATTAGTACCCCAAATTTCAGAAAATTGAGATATTAGATACCAAATCCAAAAAAAAAAAAAAAAAAAGCATGTTTACCGAAATAAAAACAGATGTCTGAGTGGCTCAGTCAGTTAAGCATCTGCCTTCAGCTCAGGTCATGATATGAGGGTCCTGGGATCAAGTCCTACGTTGGGCTCCTTGCTCAGTGGGAAGCCTCCTTCTCCCTCTACCTGCCATTCTCTCTCTCTTTCTCTCTGAAAAATAAATAAATAAAATCTTTTTAAAAATAAAGAAATAAAAATGGAACCAAAAACCTTAACACCGTTCTATCAAAAACAGTCAGATATGAAAAATCAAACTTCTAAAAGTGAAAAATATGCTCATTGAAATGTGAAACTTTGTGACTGTTAAAATAGCACATTAAAGGGATGCCTGAATGCCTCGGTGAGAGGGGCACATGACTCTTGAGCGCCATCGAGAGTTTGAACCCCATATTGGGTATGAAAAGATTACTTAAATAAATAAATTAACTTTTTTAAAAATAGCAGATTAAACACAGCTGAGGGGAAGAAATAGTCATCTGAAAACAAGAACTGAAGAAATTATTGAAAGCACAAAACTGTAGTGTGAAAGAGAGACAATATGGAAGAGAGAATCAGGATTAAAGTATATCTCGTTGGAGTTCAAAAGAGAAGGAGACAGAAGCACTATTTTAAGAGAAAATGGCTGAGAATTTTTACAATTGCTGAAAGAGCAGGAAGCATCAGACTCTAGAATCACAGTGAATCGAGCAGAAATAACTTACACACAAAGAAGTGAAATGAAACCATAATGAAAGTTCAGAACATGGAAGATAAGGAGAAGATTTGAAAGGCACCTGAGAGGAAAGATTACTGATAAAAAGAAGACAATATTACCAACAACAAAGATCTAACCCAAAGGTAGAGGTGTAAAATTTTCAAAGTCATTGAGGAAAGTGTCACCTCTAAAGTACATGCTGAGCTAAGATCCTCAGGATCAAGGGAAAAATCAAGACATAACCTTCCCTAAAGAAGGACTGAAACATGCACATAAAGAAAAAGGAAATACTCGTGAGCAAGAAGGAATAGTTAGCAAAGATATTAATAGGTACATGAGCAAATGGGCTGAAAAAAATAACGATTACAAGAAGTAAAAAACAGGACAAAAGTAAATACTAGACTACTGTTTGGAGTCAAATCTGTCGGTGGACTCTAGATTGTTGGGAAGGGTAGGGATGCTGATCTACTTTAGACTTGAAGTTGTATCTATGTGAAAGTTTTAAGGGTCGTTACTAAAAACAGAAGTAGTCAGATGACTGAGCTGAGTGGTTCAGTCAGTCAAGTGTCCAGCTCCTGATTCCGGCTCAGCTCAGGACCTCAGGACCGTGAGATCTAGCTCCATGTCAGTTCACGCTCAGCTTGGAGTCTGCTTGAGATTCTCTCTCTCCCTCCCCCTCTGCCCCTCCCAACCTCAACTAAATAAATCTTAAAAAAAAAAAAACACACAGAAATGGAGTATATGACTTCAAACTGGTAAAGAAAAGGACTTAAGGGGGCACCTGGGTGGCTCAGTCATTAAGCGTCTGCCTTTGGCTCAACTCATGATCTCAGGGTCCTGGGTTCGAGCCCCACATCGGGCTCCTTGCTCAGCGGGAAGCCTGCTTCTCCCTCTCTCGTTCCCCCTGCTTGTGTTCCCTCTCTTGCTGTGTTTC
>PITA01009290.1:0-18731 GCA_004023965.1 Spilogale gracilis | reverse complement strand
TCGGCGGGAAGCCTGCTTCTCTCTCTCTCACTCCCCCTGCTTGTGTTCCCTCTCTGGCTGTGTTTCTCTCTGTCAAATAAATAAATAAAATCTTTAAAAAAAAAGAAAAGAAAAAGTGTTAATTAAGAGAGACAAACAAACTGATGGAAGGAAAATTGTTAACTTTGGCCCACTACCATTTTTAAATGATAATCCTCTCCTTGTCCCACAGTATATGACAATATACAAAAGTGCTTAGGGCTTTCTACATGGGATTTCTGCATTGCCTTTATAATCACCCTTCCCTCAGAAAAAGATCTGAATTTCTGCCCTTGCCCTACTCCTTCATCCTCTCCCCAAGAGACCATCTGTTGCGTGCACAGACTGAGCAAGACCAGGAAGTGCAGCCTTCTTCCTGCTCTGTACATACACTGAGATGTTAGCCACAGGATGCCCGTGGACCTCCCAAGAAGCAGGACCTATTGCTTGAGGAGGACCACTTTGGGGTTCTTCCTCCTGGTATTGAAATCATGCATTTGGAAAACAAAGAAATCCTAAAGAGGAAAATGACAGCCCTGCCTGTTGACTTCACCACACTAGTATGAATCACTATTACCATGCGGGTTTATTCCTGTGCACTTTTTTCTCCGTGTAGAGTCACGGTATATGCGCTGCCACTGTATCCTGTATGCCTCTTAGTCACCATCACACTCTGGGCATTTTTCCCATCATCTAAATGTTCTGCAGAAACGTCCTTTAGATACATACCTAACGCTGCACTGTTGGGAGGCACTGGACCATGTTTATGTGCTTTCTCAAATGCTTCTCCACCTGCCAGCTGGACCGCTCCCTTCGGCCCGAGTGCACGCAGCTTCTTACAGCAGGGGCACCATGAAATGGGTCGTTAAATATCTCCGAGGACATTTTGCACTCGAAAGGTCTATACTAGTTCAATTTAGATGAATAAAGTCGGCCCCAGTTCTGAAAACTCTCTTGGTGCCGGAGACCCACCTTTGATGTCACAAGGGCCCTCTTCCTTCTGCCTGGCAGGGGCAGCAGTCTTTGGCGTCTCGGAGGGAGCCTCGTCCTTGCCAGGGGACAGCTTGCACGCGCTGTGCCTCCGTAATTGCTGTGCGGTGCCAGCAATGAGGCCAAGGTCACACGCACACCCTTCCCGTCCCCTCGGGCGACTGTGCACTAAGCAAAGCATGCTCGTTAGTCACATGTGCCTCCTGCGGCCCTGGGTGCCCTGGAGATGCCTGGACGGTCGGGGTGAGCAGCTCAGCAGAAACCCAGCAGAGGGCACATCCTGCCTCTGCAGCGGGCCACGGTTGTCCTGCGTGCTGGGCGGAGGTGGCCCAGGCTGACACGCTGTGCTAGAGCCGTCACCCTCTCCCTCTCCCCTCTGTGTTTCCGTGGCAGACTTTTGTGCAGCGATGCCTGGCAGGGAGGAACATGTCTCCCGTGAAAGGCGGCAGCGGCCTTGTGGGTGCCTGAAGCTGTGGCCCGTGTTCAGCAGAGCGGTGCCGGGAATGATCAGCCGTGTCTGGTTCCCGGGTAAATTCTCGATTCTGATGTGTTCACACGGATCCCCTCCTCTTCCCTGGAGAGACCTTGAGAGTATGTGGGGTCACCAGGCCTCCCACAGTATGGGGATGGAGATGCCCCTGATTGCTCTCTAGGGAGCCAAAGTGTTCTGATGAAGAGTACAGCCGCAAAAACAGTCTGGCAGAGACCGTGGTTGGAGGTGGCAAGAGAGAAAGTACACGAGAGAAGTCCAGAGAGGGAGGAGCCCAGCAAGGCTCACGCAGCCGGAGCGCGGCCTCCGTCGGGGCTTGTAGGCACAATCTGCGGGAGGCCGTGCTCGCTCCCCCACTAGGGCACTGTGCGGGGGCCTGGCCCCATTGGCCATGGCTCACCAGACCTTGAGGTGACTTTTGTGGCTCAGTGAACACATGACGAGTGTCAGGGGGGACTCCGTGTAAACCCCCAAAGTGGATGTGACTCAGGCTTTCCATGAAATGCTATCAGAACATCTCTGTTTCTCTTAATGAACTATCATAACTCTGTGGATGTCTCTTCTTCCCATTTCAACCTGATTGTACTAGCTGTACTCTCTGTCTAGGGGTTTATATACGTTTCAAACAGCAAGCATGAGTCACACAGTAATTTTCCTGGTTGGGTGAGGTGACACTCTAGCCCCCTCCCCAGTTCCTGAAATGCCCACACAATTCAGGAACTGGGGCAAGGAAGCAAGATGCACAGATGGTTCCTGGACTTATCTGCCCTCATTTGGTAAACACAGGCCATGTAAAGGCATCGATCAGCAGAGGTCTTAGATATGCAGAGGCCTAAGTCACCAGGGAGTTTCAGAGCCTGTTCTGCGGCCTTGAGGCTAAGCAGGCCCTAACACTCTACCCATAAACCGGGGCAATATCCTGCTTCTTCACTATCTAAGTCGATTTGTCATTTTGAGGTTCTTTTCCTCAGCTGGTCACTTTATATCCCTAATTTAAGCTTCTGAAGGACATGCCACTACCACATAGGATGACCCGATCTGCTTCCTTTTCCCTCCCCTCAGATTTTGGAGCTCTAAAGCCAACACTTTGGTATGACTGTGGTCTCTCTGACAGATAAAGTGGCCTGTGTTGTACCTTCATTATGTGAGAAGCACCGTGGCGTCAGAACCGGGAGCAGCTGCATCGCCTCTCTGGTAAGAGAAGGGCCTCCCCCCATCATCTGCATCCCGGTCGGAGCCTGTGTCCTCGGTCTTTAAGTGGATGGTTAGGAGAAAAGGAGTCGAGGGTATCTACCAGGCAGCTCATGTTTCTGGGTAGAAATGTTGCTGTGAAGTCGGGGGGCTATCAGAGATGTGAGGGAGTCTCGCTTGCCCTGAGGAAGGAGCCAAGCCTCTCCCGTCTTCGTTTCTCATGCACTCACACAAGGTACACGTGCTCTCAGGAGGCACCGCCTGCGCCCACGATTTGCATGTTTTACTCCCCGGCTTAGCTTATGCCTTCGCTCTTCCATTCCACAAGAGAGCTCCGCTTTGGGCTAGATGTGGCCCTAAGCCGTGAGAATGCAAAGACGGGCAAGGCCTAGTCTTGCTCTCACAGAGCTCGCATCTGCTGGGGAACGGGAGAGGCAGGCAGCTCACCCCCAGGGAGATGGCTTTCACTGCAGGCTGACAGTGAGCCCGCGCATTCATCTCAGTTGTGTCCCCAAATCCCAGAACAAAGGCCAAACAAATAGTGCCATTCTTTGTTTAAATCCTACAGTAGCTCTGATTATCAATAGGAGCTCTCGAGATCAAAATTGAGACATTTCCTAAAAATTCAATAGAGACGGGAATCTGTTTGAGGGCAATACCATCCGCAGAGTTCAGAAAAGAAGTTGTCCACGCTCTGCAGCTAAGCCTGTCCTCCAGCGCCCAGGGCTTCCAGTGAGGGTGGGAAGGAAGGACTTCCCTGTCCTCCAGCGCCCAGGGCTTCCAGTGAGGGTGGGAAGGAAGGACTTCCCTGTCCTCCAGCGCCCAGGGCTTCCAGTGAGGGTGGGAAGGAAGGACTTCCTTGAAGGTAAGTCGCTGCAAGGACATCAGCCTTTGCCTAGTCCGACAGCCCACTGGATACAGTGGGGGCCTTGCTGTGATGGGCCTCCCGCTCAGGTTCCAGGTTCCCCGAGGCTCAGCCATCAATACTCAGAAATGTCTCTGTGGAACAAAGTCCCTGCAGTACGGCAGCCTTTCAGAAGGTGAAAATACTAGGTTGTTATGTTTATAGCTCACATTCGTGAGAGCTTGATCCCTGTTAGGCATTATGTTCACCCATCTACTTAATTTATCTTAATCTTAATAACAGCCCTGTGTGGTAGGTACCTTTATGCCCACTTTACAGATGAGGACACTGAGGCACAAGAAGTCACATCCCTTGCCTCCATTCCAAACCTTCTCTGAGCCTCTGAATTCTCCCCTGTACATGTGGGGCAGCATTGGGGTCCATCTCACAGGGCCGTAGGGAGGATCCCACAGGCTAATGCCTAAGGAAATAGTCTCTCACAAAGTAACCACTCGAGAGCTATGAGCTCTCCTCATTATATAAAGACACAGCAAGAAACTTGTAAGTCTTATCACTTGGCAAGGACAAAAGTAATGCTTTATCTTACATGGAATGCAACTCCAAATAAAGCCTGAATGTTTTGTGGAATGTAGAAAAGTGCCTTAGGAGGCCTGGGGCGTCTCCTGGCGTGGCCGGAGAGCTGCAGGTCCAGGAGACGTCCCTTCTCTTCCAGGCACACGAGGCTGGATGCGGTCCGCACTGTGGGCCTCTCTCGTGTCCCCTCTGACTTCTCTTTTCAACTGTGCCAGTGCCCTGTTTACAGTGGACATCTATAACCAGATTCGGCCTACGGCCCCCGGAAAGGAGCTGGTGGTAACAGGAAGGTGAAGGACTCCTCTAACCGCACTAGTTACTGCGGTCAATGAAAACAATGCCCACCAGAAGGGATTTAAGCTACCATACTGAATACAGAATTATCTTGTTTAAATACACTATAGTTGTGCTTTTTTCCTTCAGTTCTGCAATGAAGATTTTTTTTTTAATCACAAAGAAATGTGTTTCCATTTGGGAAAAAAACAAGTAATAATTACAATGATTTAAAAAATGCTAGCATAGTTTAATGTACCCCCCAAAATAGTCCTTGCGGAGAAATTTACATAATTATCTCATTGTCTCATTTAGTCCTCATGACAACCTTTAAAGGTAAGTTTCGCTGTTCTTATTCTCATTGCACCAATGTGGGGGAAGTGCTCCGGGAAGGAAACTGGTCTAACTGAGATCTCATAGTGTAAGTGGGAGAACGCGTCCAGGTGAGGGCCGTGCTGTTAGCCGTGATGCTACCTGACACCATGCTGTCCTGAGGTGGTGGGTGCGTGTGTATAAAACATGGCTCCTGGTTCCACGGGGCGCCTGGGTGGCTCAGTCGTTCAGCGTCTGCCTCCACCTCAGGTCATGATCCCAGCGTCCCCGGATCGAGCCCCGCGTTGGACTCCCTGGTCGGGAGGGAAGCCTGCTTCTCCCTCTCTCACTCCCCTGACTGTGTCCCTCTCTCACTGTGTTTCTCTCTGTCAAATAAATAAATAAAATCTTTTTAAAAAGCACACAAAAAGAACATGGCTCCTGCCTTTATTCCGGAAGGGTTCACATTGGCTGCCAGAGACCGCATCCGGCACACGCGCGTTTACCTTGGCCTACATCATGTCTGAAATACCGCCTTTATCTCACGTCAAGGTGCACATTGTTCCTCTATTTAGTCTGTCTAACCCCTGCATTTCAGCTTGTTTTTAGATGTGATTAGCACTCCATAGTTTAAAATCCCTTTTCTGAGAAATTTTAAGAAAAAGATACCAGTTTTATTTAAATTGTTACAAGAATGGGGGAAAAAACAAAAACAAATTCATTTTATAAGACTCAAGAAATTTATGCAGCCAGACCTAACAAAGATAACACCAAAAATTACACTAAAGACTAATGTCACTTTTATTACCAATGCAAGAATTGTAAATAAGATATTAGACACAGATCTAACAATGTATTGGAAGAATGTTAAAAAGAATGGTATCTCATTACCAACTGGGACTTTCTCCTAGAAACGTAAGATCACTCAATATTAGGAAATGTAGTAATATAACTCACCATATTAATAGATGAAAAGAGTAAGATCGTGTGTATCTATTCCCAGATGATGAAAAGTATTTGGTAAAATTGGTGACTTTCAGCATGTAGAATGTGTCTTGATCACCCTAAAAGCCGACATCATGCTTAATGAGGGAGCTAGAAAGAAGGAGGCAAGAATGCCTCTATGTTTATACTAATAATATATATAAGAAAATCAACAGATGACATTAGCTGAATAGAACTTTAAAATAAGCATGACTAGGGCGCCTGGGTGGTTCAGTGGGTTAAAGCCTCTGCCTTCGGCTCAGGTCATGGTCTCAGGGTCCTGGGATCAAGGCCTGCATCGGGCTCTCTCTCTGCTCAGCAGGGAGCCTGCTTCCTCCTCTCTCTCTGCCTGCCGCTCTGCCTACTTGTGATCTCTCTCTCTCTGTCAAATAAATAAATAAAATCTTTTTAAAAATAAAATAAATAAAATAAAATAAAATAAGCATGACTAACATATACAAGAAAATAGAGGGGAAAGTGTACAAAACAGGCGAAAAACATGAGAGTTTTGCCAAATAATTGAGGTTTATAAAAATGAAGAGATTTTTCTAGAATTGAAAGGAATGTTCTAGAATTGGAAAAGTAAATAATCTGAAATTAAGAATTCAATCGATGGGTTAACAACTGATTGGATCTAACAGATGACATGATTAATAGATTGGCATTGATCGAATCACAATATCAAAATGGAAACACGCAGAAAGAAGACATACATGGCATGCAACCAGAAGAGAGATATATTGGAGTCATTGGAATCACAGGAACAGTTTGGGTAGAAGCAATTTTGAAAACATAATGGCCAAGAATTTTCCAAAACTGTTGGGTAGTTTGAGATTCAAGAAGTTCCACAAATTATGAGTAGGATAAATACAAAAGAAGCCATACCTGGACTACATCATAATGAAACTGCTGAAAATTAAAGTAAAGGAAAAATCTGTAGAGCAACCAGAGGAAAATAAATCACACTACCTTTAAGAGAACACCAGAGAGACTGATAGCAGAATTTCCAACAGAAACTATAAAAGCCAGAGGACAATGGGATTATACCTTCAAATGCTAAGGGGAAAAAAACTGCCAACATAGAATCCAGTAACCACCAAAAATATTCTCCAAAATGAAAGTGAAGTAATATATTTTCACACAAACACGAGTTGCGAGAATTTATTACATTAAATTTTCAGTGTAAGAGATACCAAAGGGAGTTCTTCCTGCTGAAGGAAAATAACTCCAGATAAAATAAATGAACTTCAGAGAAGAATGAAGAGCACCAGAAACACAAATATGTGAGAAATATAAATGTATATTAGCTGTTGAAAACATCAAAAAGGAAAAAAAAGTCTATGGGATTTATAACATATGGAAGCAAAATGTAGTGACAAGAATAGCAGAGAAAATGAGCAGAGGCTAGATGAAACTTAAATATTCGCAGGTTCTAGAATTATTTGGGATGCGGTAAAAGATAAAACTTGTACCAGACTGATATATCAACAGGGCATATGATCTAATCTCTAGACTGGGAAATAAAAAAATAGTTCAAGAATGTTTAACTGACTACTTGCTTAAAGGAAAATATGAAATAACTCATTAGCCCTCAAGAAATCAAAAGGATAAAATATAAAGAAACAAAAACTATAGGTCAAATAAAAAAAACATGTAATAAGATGGCACATAGAAACCAAGTATATCAGTAATTTCATGAAAAGTAAGTAGACTAAACAACTGAGTTAAAAAAAAGTTGATGAGATTATCAGACTATTAAAAAAAGAACCATATCCTGCTTAGAAGCGACATATTTTCTCCAGTTTTATTGGATATAATTGACATATAATATTGTGTTAAGTTTAAGGCATATAACATAATTCTTTCATACATGCATATATTGTGAAATGCTCACCACAATACGTTTAGTTAATATGCATCACCACAGAGTTACAGACCTTTTCTGATGATGAGAATTTTTAAAATCAACCATCTTAGCAAGTTCCAAATATACAATACAGTGTTGCTAACTATAATCACCATTCTGTACATTACATCCCAGAAGTTATTTTTCTTTAAATTGGAAACTTGTACCTTTTAACCTCCTTAATCCATTTCTTCCATTCCCTTTCCCTCTTTGGTAGCCTCCAGTCTGCTATTTCTAGGAGTTTGTTTGTTTGTTTAGATTCCACATGTAAGTGAGATCATACAGTATAACACCCTCAAGGTCCATCCATGTTGTCACAAATGGCAGGATTTCTTTATTTTTTGTGGTTGAATAATATTCCACTATGTATGCATATCACAGTTTATTTATCCAGACATCTGTCCAGTGGGCACTTAGATTGTTTCCATGGCTTGGCTATTGTAAATAATACTGCAGTAAACCTGGGTGCAGGTACCTTTTCATAACCATGATTTTTTCCTTTGCATATATACCCAAATGTAATACTGTTATATGGTAAGTCTATTTTTTATTTTTTGAGCAACTTCTATACTGTTTTTCATGATGGCTGCAACAATTTACATTCCTATTAACAGTACCTCCTGTTCCTCTACATCCTCATCGGTACACAGTATTTGTTATCTCTTGCCTTTTTGTTAATAGCTGTCAAGTATGAGATGATAGCCCACAGTGGTTTTCATTTGCATTTCCCTGACAATTAAGGACGTTGAGCACTATTTCATGTACCTAGGGGCCAACTGAATAACCCCTTTGGAAAAACGTCTGTTCAGATCTTTGCCCAGTTTTTAATCGGATTATTTGGTATTTTGTTTTCCTTTAAGTTGTATATGAGTTCCTTTTATATTTTAGATATTAACCCCTTATCAGATTGTGGTCTGCAAATATTCTCTGCCATTCTGTGATTGCCCTTTCATGTTGTTGTTGTTGTTGTTGTTGTTGTTGCGCAGAAGCTTTTTAGTTGGATGTAGTCCCACTTGTTTATTTTTGCTTTTGTTGCTTGAGATTTTGGAGTCATATCCAAAAACTCATTACCACGACCCCTGTCAAAGAGCTTATTCCCTATGTTTTCTTCTAAGAGTTTTCTAACTTCAGGTCTCATATTTAAGTCTTTAATCCATTTTGAGCTACTTTGTAAGTAATGTAGGATAGGAGTCTAATTTCATTCTTTTGCATGTGAATACCCTATTTTCCCAGGACTGGGAAGAGACTGTCTTTTCTTCACTGAGTGTTCTTGGCTCCCTTGTCTGATACTAGTTGACTATATATGCACAGGTTTATTTCTGGCTTTCAATTCTGTTCTATTGGTTTATGCATCTGTTTTTATGCCAGTGCCATACTGTTTTAATTACTATAGCTTTGTGCTATAGTTTGAAATCAAGAAGTATGATACCTCTAGCTTTGTTCATTTATCTCAGGATTGTTTGGCTACTTGGGACCTTTTGTTATTCCAAACAAATTTTAGGATTATTTTTTCTAAGTCTGTAAAAAATGCCACTGGAATCTTGATAAGAACTGCATTGAATCCATAGATGGTTTTGGGTAATATAGACTTTTTCACAATATTGATTTGTGTAGTCCATGAACATAAGATATCTTTCTATTTATTTGTGTCTTCTTCAATTTCTTTCATCAGTGTCTTATAGTTTTCAGTGTAGAAATTTTTCACCTCATTCCTTAAACTGATCCCTAAGTATCTTATTGTTTTTGGTGCTATTGTAAATGGGATTATTTTCTTTATTTCTTTTTTAGGTAACTCACTGTTAGTGTATAGAAACACTACTGATTTTGTACACTACTGTATGTTGATTTTGTATCCTAAAACTTCACTGAAGAGAAACATCTTTAAAATAAGATTGAAGAGGGGCACCTGGGTGGCTCAGTTGGTTAAGCACCTCCCTTTGGCTCAGGTCATGATCCTGGAGACCCGGGATCGAGCCCCACATAGGGCTCCCTGCTCGACGGGAAGCCTGCTTCTCCCTCTCACTCCCCCTGCTTGTGTTCCCTCTCTGGCTGTGTTTCTCTCTGTCAAATAAATAAAAAATCTTTAATAAATAAATAAATAAATAAATAAATAAATAAATAAATAAAATAAGATTGAAGAAAGCTTAAAAAAACATGGTAAAATACATACCATGTCAATAGAAACATAGATGCAGATTTTAAATAAAATATTAGCAGGTCCAGCAACATAGGAAAAGAAAAATACACCTTGACCCTCTGGAGCTTATTCCAGGAATGCAAGAATAGATTTTTTTATTCAAAAATCAATCAAGGTTGCCTGGGTGGCTCAGTGGGTTAAAGCCTCTGCCTTCAGCTCAGGTCATGATCTCAGGGTCCTGGGATCGAGGCCCACATCAGGCTATCTGCTCAGCAGGGAGCCTGCTTCCTCCTCTCTCTCTGCCTGCCTGTGATCTCTCTGTCAAATAAATAAATAAAATCTTTAAAAAAAATCAAACAGTGTACTTGACCACATTAACTGAAAACAGGAGAAAATCATATAGTTATCACAATAGATGAATTTAGAATGTAGAATGTTTAATACCTATTTATTTTTTTAAATCTTGGACAATTTAAAAGATTTTCTTTACACTGGTTTTTAAATATATATATTTAAAAACTTAAAGTATGTGTCATACTTAATGTTTACATTTTTGGTGAGATTGGGAACTACACACATATGTCCACTATAACCACTTTTATTCAACATTGTGCTGGAGATGGTATTCTACACAAAAAGGTATGAGATAAATGTCATGAGAATAAAAGTAAAATTATCATAAAAGACTTTGTAGACAAACTTAAAACTTAAAAGTGAATTTAACAAGACTGATACAAAGTAAAAATATAAGAATTAATCATATTTTACATATCATCACTTATAATGTCATTGAACTATATCAGATACCTAGGAAAAAATCTCACAAAAATGAGAAACTTGCTGAAAATTACAAAGGACTGTTCAGAGAAATTAATGAGACTCAAGTATATATAAGGGAATATACCATATCAAGGAGTTAGAAGATTCAATATTGACAATATGTTCTCTCCATGTTATTCTATATATTCAGAGTAATCTCTGTCAGAATTGCAGTAGTTTGTGTGTGTGTGTGTGTAAAAAATGACAAAGCAGTTCTAAAATTAAGAGAAAAATGCAAAGAGCAAAGAATAACCAAAGTCAAAAAAAAAGAGAAAGAATGAAAGAAAGAAAGAAAGAAAGAAAGAAAGGAAGGAAGGAAGGAAGGAAGAAAGAAAAGAAAAGAAAAGAAAAGAAAAGAAAAGAAAAGAAAAGAAAAGAAAAGAAAAGAAAAGAAAAGAAAAGAAAAGAAAAGCCAAAGCAATTTTTCAAGATGAGCAAAGCTGGAGGATTTGTTAAGAGATACCAGTAACTATTATGAAGTGATACTAATTAGTGTGGTTTGGGTACAAATATAGACAAATCAACAGAACAAAGTACAGAATACAAAAGGCCCACAGATATACAGTCACCTGATTTATGGCAAAGATTTCAGTATATTGTAGTAGGGAAAGTAATGGGGAGAAGGATTTTCAATAAATGGTCCTGGGTGATTTGGCTATTCATGGAAAAAAGAATGTTGACTCTTACCTCATAGTATACACAAAATCTATTTCTGTTGTATATTGGATTATGAAAGATAAAAATAATAAAGCTTTTTTAAAGAATTTATTTATTTGAGAAAGAACACATGTGAGTGGGGGAGGGGCAGAGGGAAAGAATCTCAAGGAGACTCCCCACCAAACAGGGAACCTGATGCGGGGCTCAATCCCACAACCCTGAGATCATGACCTGAGCTTAACCTGCTGAGTCACCCAGATGCCCCAAACTGTAAAGCCTTTATAAGAAGAAAAGTGGTCACCATGACACTGGATTGCCAATCACACATCATTTGCATCAACTGTACCTTTCTTAACATGGCTTACATAAATTTTTGCATCACCTAGAATTGTGGTCACACATCAGAATGCAAACTCCAAAGTTTGATGTATAACTTTTGACTCATATTCTGTAAGCCCAGTACCCTTCAGGATTTGTGCCATCATCTCTGCGTCTTTTGGCAGGCTCTTGGGAAAAGCCATTTTGCCAGACTGCATACCTGGTGATCAGACTTGTCAAGCTAAATCACCCAGTTAGTGTATTTCAGGCCTGCTCTTGGTACAGGTTATTTGTATAGCATGGTTTTTGCATCCCCTGGTGTAGTGGTGAGCCAGGCATTCAGAAGTATCTTCACTGTGCTGGCTCTATTCACCTCCCATAATTTCATTATCCTTTCAAAATCCGTAGAATCTGTAATAATGATCCATCTCTCATTTGTGATATTGATATTTGTGTGTGGAGGGGAGGGTTATCTTTCTTTTGATCAAACTTGCCAAGGGGTTATCAGTTTTAATAATTTTTCCATAGAACCAACTTTCAGAATTGTTGATTCTTCTGGTTTTTGTCTATTTACCCCCATTGGTTCTGTTTTTCTCTTCTATTCTCTTTTTCTTTTTAAATTTACCCTAAATTTGCTCTGCTCTTCTTTTTCCACCTTCTTAAAGTGGAAATTCAGATCATTGCCTTAAAGCCTTATTTTTTATGATAACTATTTAAAGCTATAAATTTCCCTCAAAGGTCTGCCTTAGCTGCGTCCTACAGATTTTGATATGTTGTGTTTTCATTTCCATTCAGTTCAAAATATTTTCTAATTTCCTTGTGAGTTTTTACTCTGTTTGTGGATTATTTAGAATTGTGCTGTTGGATTTCCAAGTATTTGGCACTTTCCTATTTTATTGTTATTGATTTCTAAGTTACTTCCATTGTGATCTAAGAATATACTCTATATGACATTTTAATCTTTTGAAATTTGTTGACATTTCTTAAATTTTGTCTAGTCTTTCTGTAGTACGTTGTATACACATATAGCTTTGTATATGTGGTTTGTATATTATATATATATATATATACATATATACATTCAGTATATTCTATAATAAGAGAGGGATATTAAACTCTTCAGTTATGATTGTATAGTTGTTTATTTCTCCCTTGCTGCAATCGTTTCAGTATTTTTGATTCATACATATTGAAGTTCTGGTATTAGGTGCTTACACATTTATGCTTATTATGGTTTCCTGAAGAATTAATGCTTTCATCATTATGAAATGCCCATTTTAAAAATTAATTTATATTTAATTTAAACTCAATTGCTTAACATATAATGTATTATTGGTTTCAGAGGTAGAAGTCAGTGATCCATCAGTCTTATATAACACCCAGTGCCCATTGCATCATGTGACCTCCTTAATATCCATCACCCAGTTCCCCCATCCCCCCACCTCCCTCCCCTCCAACACCCTTCAGCTTGTTTCCTATGATTAAGAGTCTCTTATGGTTTGTCTCCTTCTCTGATTTTGTCTTCTTTTATTTTTTTTCCTCTCTTCCCCTATGATCCTCTTTTTGCTTCTTAAATTCTACATATAAGTGATATCATATGATAACTCATTCTCTGATTGACTTATTTCATTTAGCATAATACCTTCTAGTTCCATCCATGTCATTGCAAATGGCCAGAATTCATTTTTATGACTGACTAATATTCCAATGTATATATAGACCATACCATCTTTATCCATGAAATGTCCCTTTTTGTCTCTAATAATAGTCTTTGTCTTGAAGCTTAATTTGTTATTAAAATAACCCACTATAGCTTTCTTATGCTTAGTGTTTATAATATATTTTACTTTTAACCATTAAATATAAATAAAGTGAGTCTCTTGTAGAGCACATATAGTTGAATCTTGATTTTTTTATATAATATGACAGTCTCTGCCTTTTAATTTAAGAGTTAAGTCCATTAGCATTTAATATCATCAGTATGATTGGAAATAGCTTTTAATATTCCATTTTAATTTCTTTTGGTTGCTCTATACATTATAATAGACATGACTAACCTATCTTTGTCTACTTAGTTAATACGGTATCACATCATGTAAAATATAAATACTTTAGAACAGTATACTTTGTCCTTCCATCTTTCGTGTTATGGATGTCATATATTTTATACCTATGTGCATATAAACCCCATAAGACAGTGATGGCAATATAATTTTTGCTGTGAGAGGGTCTGTAGCATTTCATATTTACCCATGTATTTTATCTTTTTGGTGCGCATCATTCCAACTTTCAGGTTCAAGTTTCCAGTATATGTCACTTCCCTTCACTCTGAAGAATTTTCTCCAGCATGTCTTATAATGCAGGTCTGCTGGTGACAGAGTCTCTCAGTTTTTGGTTATTGAGAAATGTTTTTATTTTGTCTTTAATTTTTGAAGAATATTTTTGCTGGGTATAGAATGTTGGGTTGACAGTATTTTTTCCTACTTACCTGGGTCTTTTTTTCCCCACACATGCTTAGTTCACAGACCAGCCAAGGGTATAACGGAAGTTTATGTACAGACTGGATCTCCTTGCTCTGTGACTCCCTCCTTTCTAGAAATTTCCCCCATTTTCAACCACTCTGAACCCCCAACCTCTGACTTCTGACACTTCAGCCTACTAAGAGTGAGGCTCTCTGCCTGACTTTTAGTCACCCACACCATGCAGACTAGGGAGGGCCCTCAGAAGAAAAGTTGAATAATGTAGATGGCACCTAATATGACTGTATTCTTTTCAGGGATCACATCCTCTCCCATTTCTGCCTGCTTTGACTCCCTTAAGTGTTGCTGTTTTATATTTGGCTCATAATGTATCACTGTTACTTGTGGGAGGGTTAGTCCCAGGCAAACTATCCCATCATTACTGGGGTGGGATTTCACATCCTGTGTCTTCTTCAACTCTCAAGGAATTAGTCCTTTATAGCTTAGAGTCTTTCACTCTAAATAATAATTTTTAAGCTCTTGTTGACACAGAACTAAGATTTATTCATCTTTGGGGTGACACTTGATCTAGTGTAATTTTATATCTGAACATATATTTTTAAATCTTTTACTTAGCAAAAGCAACAAACATTTGGAGCCTCTACTCAGTTTCATAAAATTGTCAGTAAAATTTAAATAAGTTTCTGAACTTGTTGAAATCTTCAAAATCATGTTCTGTACTAATCAGTCTAAAATTTCTTAAAATACATCACCCTCAAGAAATTAATATTTTCCATGTAATTTTAAGCACGACTGCTCAAACACACCCTCAAACATGGAAACCTATCCATGATCCAGGAACACGCAAATAGACATTTGATATTATTTGTTCAGAAGTTGAAGGATTGTTATGTAAAGCCTTATCTGGCTGTCACCTCTGTCCCATACTTATGAATGGCCATCTGAATTTAACCTAAGGAATAACTGAGCCAATAGCATGATTTATTACATATTTTATTGGTGGAGGGGGGAGAGGAAGCTCATCAAATTGCTATTGACTGTTGGTTTAATTTACAGATTTTTTGTTATAATATTACTTGCTGTCACTATCATCTGGGTCCCTGTTATACAAACAGAATACAGTGAGCGACTGTTTGAATACACGTATGCAATTATGACTTACCTGACCCCACCCATTGCTGCCATCTTCCTGCTTGCTGTATTTTGTAAGAGAGTCACTGAACAGGTAAGCAGGTGTTGGCATGGGCACCCCATGATACAGTGTGAGGGCTTGCCTTCACATCATAGTTGTCGTTGCTAGAGCTGCCCTAGAAGGGTCTCTTGTGCTTCGAGAGTTCACACCATTGTATCATTTGCTTTTCAAGAGATGATTTCCTTCTGTGCAGATTTGGTTTGAACTCTCGTGTGTGCAGGGAAAAGGCAAGCTCTGATGTGTTTTCCTCCCTTCGTAATGTAATCCACTGAGCTATGCCATAGATGTTGCAGTGTGCATGCTCCTTTCTCACATATAATCTGGGAGTAAGAAAACATTATTCTTTGCCTCTGTACATGCAAGTGTCACACTCAGAGGTGTAATACTCACAGGGAGATGTACAGTCCTGAAATCCTTTTGCCTTTCCTGTAGTGAAGACCATCTCTTCCAAGCACACTTAAAAGTAAGATCCCAGGGCGTCTGAGTGGCTCAGTCAGTTAAATTGGCTTGGATTATGATCTCGGTTTCCTGGGATAGAGCCCCGTGTTGGGCTCCCTGCTCCGTGGGGAGTCTGCTTGAGATCCTATCTCTCCCTCTGTTCCTCCTGTCGCTTGTTCTTTCTCTCTGTGTGTCTCATAAATAAATCAATGAATGAATGAATTAATATAACTGTTTTTTAAAAAAACAAATGAAAGATCCCAATGAATGATTCAATCATTTTATGCATAAGACTTTCTTTTTTAGAGAGAAGGAGGGTTTGGGGAAGGGGCACAAAGAGAGGGAGAGAATCTAAAGTAGGCTCCATACTCAATGCAGCGTCCTATATGGGGTTAAATCTCACAACCCTAAGATGATGGCCTGAGTCAAAATCAAGAATCAGACACTTAACCAACTGAGCCACCAAGTCACCCCATCCATAAGACTTGGAAGGCATAATTCGCCAGAATATTTTCATTTGTTATTTGAATCATATCTTAACCTGTTTCCCCTAACAGCGCTGAGTACCTGGGCGTTGTGCACAGTGTATGAGTACTGGCCCCTGCCTAACTCTTGGCCCTTGCCCTCTCCATGCCGGCTCCAGGTTCCAGCCATTCCTGACCGTTTGTAGTGCTGATTACCCAACTGTCCTGTGCCTTCTCTGGCCTCCCTTCACTTGAACAGACTGTTCACTTTGCCGAGAACGTCTTTTTCCTCTTCCACCTCACTGGTGCTTCCTATAGACCCATCTCGGGTATACAGTTTTCTAGACCAACCTGCTAGTGCTCCCTGCTCTGTTCAGTTCACCAAGACTCAGTCTAGCATCAAGAATGTGAGGGAAGGGTGGCTGGGCTCTGTAGAGGCCCAAGCTGCTTCTCTCTGATGTGCTGGGAAGGGCAGGGCAAGAGACACAGGCTCTCAGGAGAATCTGCCTTCCATCAGTGACACCATCATTGAGGTACTGGAGCCTACTGCCAAGGAGAACGAGGGAGCTGGTCAGTGGTTCCCTGCTACTCCTGGTCCAAGGTTACAAGGACATGGCAGGTACTCTCTTTGACCTGAAGAGTTTCTCTCTCCCACTCTGCCTCAGATGGCATACTCATCTGTCCATCTGTTTCTATATCTTCCCGTTCTGCACATCTCCTCTAATAAGGGGTTCCTGTGGATCGTCCACCTGGCTTTGGTTTCAGGTCTTTCTCCGAGATGCTTGCCCATATACTGCATCTTCTGTCTCCTCTGGCATCCAGCCCAATCTAAGTCAGGCTCCAGATCCAGAGCCAAGATGAAGTCCTTACTCCTTTTTTTAAAGATTTTATTTATTTATTTATTTGACACAGAGAGAGAGATCACAAGTAGGCAGAGAGGCAGGCAGAGAGAGGGGGTGAAGCAGGCTCCCTGCTGAGCAGAGAGCCTGATGTGAGCCTTGATCCCAGGACCCTAAGATCATGACCTTAGCTGAAGGCAGAGGCTTAATCCACTGAGCCACCCAGGCGCCCAAGTCCTTACTCTTAAAGAGTGGACAGTCTGGTTGGAGGAGACAGATAATGCCCAATAAGCAGAGACAAGTTCCTGATAGTGATCCAGCGTTGTTTAAAAAGTTTAAAAAAGGGTGTGGAGGGTGTCAAGGTAAGTTCTGGGGGCTAGGGGTATACAAGGACCTTAGCCAAGGTGGTAGGAAAAGACTTCTAAGAAAATGAGCTTGAATCTGAACCCTGAAGGATGAGCCAGAAATACCAAGATCTAGGCAGAGACCGAAACAGAGAGAAGGGCAAGCAAGAAAGCCTGGGCCCAGAGCAAAATGGACAGATCCAAATGCAGGAGGAAGGTTGCACACAGTCGCTGAGTGGAATGAGCAAGGGGAGAGTGGCAGAGCCAGGTGAGGTCAACTGAGGGGCAGAACTGAGATTTCACTCTGATGGCGGACCATGAGAAGCCATTGGAGAGTTTAAGCAGAGGCATGGCGTTCACGAACGTATACTCTGAAGAGCTCAGCCTGGCTTCTGTGGGGACAGTGGGCAAGCAGGAGGCCAGGTAGGAAGGCCACCTATGTGAGCGAAGATGGCAGTTCAGGATTGGCGTGGTAGCCATAGGGTAGTGGGGTGCTGACAGACTTTGGAGGCAGAGCCAGCAGGATTTGCTGATGGGTTGGTGGGAGAGCAGGATGGAAAGAAGAGGGGCAGGGATGACACGTGGGGTTTCAACTGAGCAACCATGAGATAGAAGTGTCACTCACAACCGTGAGGGAGACTGGGGTCCTTTTAGACACATGAGGTTCGAGATGCCTATTCATTATCTTACATAGAAGTGTTCCCATGTTTCTTAAGTTCTCTGATTGGCCTAAGAGGGTGCAGGTGTCTGAGGTCTTTGTTCAGCGCAGGAAGGTATGGCCTCCTTACTTCCTTCCACAAGGTATTTAAAGCCTCTGTTGTGATGAGTTGAACTTCAGAACTCAACTAGTAGGGAGGTGAGGCCGAAGGTTTGTCTCTTCGCCCATCTCCCTCCAGGTGACTCCCTTGGGGTTCCTCCTCTGGCACAGTGCCTTCTGCAGGCTGACCGCGGGACTTCTGACTGGCTTCTCTCGCATGTTGTCTGAGTGTGCCCACGGACCCTGGAGCTGTGAGGCACACGGCAAGTGCCCCCGGTCGTCTGCGGTGTCACTACCTCTGCTTCGCTGTAAGGCCCTTCATAATCAGTCTTGTCGCCATCCTGGGGGTCTCCTTATTCACAGACCCGATTCCGGATAAACATGTAAGTGCTGCCCTGAGGGTGCAGCCCAAGTACCCCCAGGAGCAGTACCTTGGCTCTGCTAGTTTTGGAGAGAGTGACTGAATTCCCTCAGTCTTTTTGAAAGTGGGAGGGCAGCTGGGGGCTCTGAGTGGGGGAGGGGTCAGAAATAGGCCCTGCTTCAAAAACAAAACTAAACTGAAAAGCTTTTCAACAATCCACCATCTAGGTATTCGCTTAGAATGAGAAGTTTGGCTTTTAAAATGCACATTTTCCTTAGAAGTGTGACGTTCCCTAACCTCAGTGAATTAATATAATCCCCGTA